>KK351106.1:710767-751178 GCA_000671755.1 Glossina brevipalpis
TACATTGTAATTTTTGTCAAACTACAAGCGCACTGTGCATGATGAATATTGTTAAATAATTATTTTTTATATTTTTTATATCATAAGGCATGATTTTGTTTTTCATTTATGTTTATATCTTCTATTTTTGTTTAGTTTTCATAAGTATTTTGTTTATTTTTCTATGCCGCTTTATTATCAATTGTCTTAGCAAAGACACGTACCAAGTGTGAAGTTAGCCCCTTTGTTAGCAAACAGGAAAAAGGGGGCCAGACAAGTGGGGGCTAAGTGCACACCAGTGATACAAAGCGTAATAGTCAACTCAGCCATATTCAGTTCTCAGTGTGGTAGACTATACTGTACGATTGGTGTGTGTTCACCGCTGTGGTGAATGCTGGATCGAGAAAAGCATAACATTTGTCGATCGCGCAAGCAACATACATCCCCCACGTACTATCCATCCCTCTCCACTTCTTTCTGACCGTCAGAACATATATATACATATAGGTGATATCCCTTGAGTCACATCTCATATTAAAAAAGAAGCAAATCAATAAATAAAATGTTCGGATGTTTACAAAGCCAGTGAACATTTAGCGAAAATATACATATAGACCAGTGATGGACTTCTATGATATTTTGTTATACTTGGTATGGTAACGGATTGTCTTTTAGCCACTAAGCACTGCATTTCAATCTTTTGAATTACTTTCGATATTTTTCTTTTGTCGGTAACGGTTCAACTATTTGCAGCACTTTATTATCCGGATTTATTTTTTTGCTGTGTTTTATAATTTACTGATAATGCAAAGAAAATAAATCAATTATAGCTCTACTGACAAATTATGACTAAGCAACAGACGCGATTATATTGATTCTAATGGTAATTTTTATTCAGATTCTATACCACATTACAAGGTGTACAACTCGTATAGAATCTATAAAAACCTCTATCCAAGTGGAATAAGGAATGAATTGAACGAATTAGAAGTTATTACGGTTTTAAAGCAAGTAAAAATTTCATAGTCGGCCAAGGCCGACCGTTAAATATTGTACACTAGTTTGCTTAATGCAATTCTTAAGTTGTTTTCATTGAAAGGTATGAATATATTACGGCGCTATCCAAAAAATAGACTAGAGAATGCTTATATGGGATGGGGTCCAAAATAGGTCTACGTGGTTCTAATTTAATACATTTAATTTTCATATCAAAGATATATTTGCGTCATAAAATAATAAGAATTAATACTTTTTTACCATATAAAGTTTTACTTTTCATAAAAAAAATTATATGGAATGTGATTCAAAAAACGATCCCATCCGATCTAAATTTTTGCGTTTATTTTGTACTATTTTGTACTAATTACTAATTTCTACTGAATTTTGTTATATTAAGATTCTTTTCAAATGGGGATTTGTATGATGGGTGGTTGCAAAAATTGTACCTTCTTGATCCAAGATAAATCAGTAGACCAACTTTGGTCAAAATATTTAAAAAATTGTCATCCGTAGATTGATACAAGAATACATGGACACATCAGACAGACAGACAAATTCACATCGATTCTGAAGAGAACGGTGTAATAAAAGGTGGATTCATCTTAAGCCCTCCTGGGTGTTGTAGAAATCCGAACAAAGTTAAAAGACTCCGTAGCACAAATGGTGTAGGGTATAAAAACTAGAAAAACAATGAATGATTTATATTTATTCTCACAGCGAATCCTGGACACCCAGCATTTAAAATCAAAACTTCAATTCATTATAAAAGATTTTGAAATCGTTGCGTATTAATTTGTAACGATTATCGTCGATAAATATTCGTAAAATATTTTTGATCTATTAATTGTCAGCCACACATCGTTGAAGTATTAATGAATATATATTGAAATTTAGATTTCTTTTAGACACATTTTATGTTCTCATTTCATTGTGGACTGGCTTGACAGCGAATTGCGTTTATTTCGATAATAATTAGAATTATTAGCTAGTGTATTATTATAGAGAGAGAGGAAGAGAGAAAGAGAAAGGGAACGTTAGTTAGACCTCATTCTTAAAATAAATAGTAATTTTGCTCTCTAAAGTATTCCCCATATTTTCTAAGCTAGTTAGTATGTACCCAGGTCCGATAGTTGACAGTTTAAGCGTAAAAATAAAAAAAGAAGTCAAACGAATGGACTTAGAATTCTCCGTGGATTAAGTAAAGAAACATTTTCTAAGAGATTTAAGCATTTAAGTGTTACAAATTGTATAACAAAGCCAGTATATAACTATAATTTCACGGTGGTGGGTATAAAAATCTTATCAAAAAATTTGTACATTCCATGAACAACCAATAAAATTTCAGTAAGTTAACGAGCCTAAACGTTTATAATATATATAACAACCACTCTGCGTGAATATATCCTCACTCTCTTCCGTCCAATATACTTCAAAACGGTTAAAATAGTCTTCAACTACTACATGTAAGAACGAGAGATTGAATGAACTGAAAGGGTAGAGTGAAACAAAATGGCTAACGTGTGTTTTTGTAATGTGGGCGGCATTTTACTATAACTGTATACTTTATATTAATGACAAACAGAGAGAAAGAAAGAAAAGAGAGAGAAAAGTCAAATATAATCCCTCTCTGTGAAAGCAAACAAAAAAAAAAACAAATTTCGTAAAAGAGAGTAACAGAAAGAAAGTCAAAAAATCAAAACTTCTTGGCCACTATCGAAGGATAACTTTATACTAATTTTAATATTCTGTATGCAACGATTTGACTATGTTCGTCTATTCGTAGAATGGTCTTTTCTTTTTTGAAATTAACAAAGTTACCGTGACAAAAAAAGCTTCAACTTGTCGCAAACCTTTCTGTTGGTGTGAGACAGTTCACGTTTGAAATTGAGTGTAATCGCATATTCACTAGCAGAACTTTATGAATTTTGTGGTAGGTGTCGCAGAGTTGTTGTTGCTCGTGACAAGAACAGCTTCATCCTTGCTTTTTTCACCTGATTTTGTTGTGGTTGGTTTATTAGAGGGTGTTTTAAGGGCGGAGAGAAGAGTAAACTTCGTGCATTTATAACATATTTGCCTTAATTTCTTTTTAACGCATTTTACTCTGCACAGATTTTTAGATTGAATGCTAACGTTTAAATATAAGATATATATATATAGATATATATGTGTATATATATATATATATATATATATATAGATACATGAACAGAGAGTTATTTTTTAACTGTCACGTCAGTATTTATGGATAATTCGTTTAGTCTTATCTAACAGTTTAATGGCTAACGAACAACAAAAACCATATCACGTAAAATATTCGTAAGGAACGTAAAAGTGGTTTTTGTTCAAAGTGTAAAGGAATATAGAAAAAGAAAAAAAAAGTTAAATATTATTTATTGAATATATATGAATAAAATGTAAAATATAAAGAAAAATATAAAACTAATTTAAAATATTAAATATATATATATATATATGTGTGTATATGTGCATATATATATACACACATACATATATATATATATATATATATATATATACAGACAAAACTTACGAGAAAGTGTTGATTAAACAAAATAAAGGAAGCAAAAGAAAAAGAAATTTAAAAAATCATGCATCAACAAAATTCAAAATCATTTTTAATTAAGGATCTACTCGGTGATTTAATAAATAATCGTCAACAACCCGATGATGGTAAGCATTTTTAAATCAATTCAAATAATTGCGAAAGCCGACGGTAAACAATAAATTTAAATTTTATTAGAGACTCAGGCTTATTCTGTCTTAAATTTGAAAAAGATTTTCTTTCGGGCTTCGTAACAATTTCGTTTAATTTACACTGTATATAGGTTTTTTTTTTTGTCAATAAATGCAATGCAAAACCAGTCAAGGAAGTGAAATTTTTCTAAAAATTCTTTCTTTTTTCCCCGAGTAATAACTATGATGATTCTCGGCAACTCGTAGAACTCCATGTAACATAAGTGATTTTAATCAATCAAGTTAATTAAAGCTCGTGACAAATCATTTCCCACAAAAATTTTTATGATTTTTTAAATTTATTGTGAGACGATTTTAAAAAGAAATTTTTTGAGGGAAATTCTAAATAAAAGTTTGTTGTGCAACTATTTTTTTGAAATAATATAATAGCTATTTTTATGAAAAATTAAATAAAAATATGTAAAAAATTGTTCAAAAAGTTTCTTTTTTTTATATAAATCTTCTAAAATGTTATATTTAACAGTTTTTTTGAATGTATCTGAACAGATAGAAGAAAGAATTTCTCAAATGCATTGACACACGTCACATATATAGAAGACAAAGTTTAATAAGACAATTAATCTAAGAGTTATGAAGAATCACTATTTTATTTAAAGCTTTTTAAAAATATATAGAAAACTTGCTTATAAAAGTTCTTTTTATAAAATCGATTGTCTCCTGTTCATCATGGGAGAGGAATATAAAAACATTATGAACTCGTTTAGAACACACAATAATATAAATCAGCAAATTCATCAAATTTATAGAGTTCCAATCGGTATGAATCATCGATGCCCATTTAACCACCTAAACCCGTCCGTCTGTCTGTTTTTAACTTTTAAAAATTATTATAAAATGATGGAAAGTTAACATAAACATTATTAGATCCTTTCAGGGTCATATAGCAGAATATTGAAAACGGGACGCAATCGATTTACAAATATAATCGTAATCAGAATTATATTATTTAATGTACGCAAATATTCTGAAGAATATCATGTGTAATGACTCTTAATCGTTCAGCAGCACCTTGGATATACAGAAATTGAGAAAGTAATATAAACCTACTAACAATTGATTTCTTTATATATTAAACAGAAGAGATTTGCAAAAAGAATTTTAAAGCAAACCGTCATACCCAAAGGGGCAATCTTAAAGAAGGCATGAGATTTTCAATATATTGTCCGTATCGGAGAGCGTTTCAAATAATTTTGCTCGAATTTAAAGTAGAAACACTCCCCAGATGTAATAAAATGTTTCGCAATTGATGAAGCGGTATCAAAACGTACAATCTCTTCCTACTTGCTGGTATTAATCTAATTCACAACAAATAGCTTTTAATTTTCATACCATTATCGGCGAAGGCATTACAAATTATTATTGCCAAGGATACAAAAAAACACCATCCGCATTTGACTACCATTCATATGACGCAAATAAGTTGAATGTTCCTGTACAAATTTCCCCAAATTTTAAACTTAAATCTTAGTTGGTTTTAAAAAGCTACTCTTGTGACATTTGTTTCCTTGTGTACAAAAAAGAGGTCACTCCTGGAGCTCACTCTGGAATCTAAATCTGGAATCTTTAAATCTGTTGATCTTACCACCTTCTTTTGCCTTATGCTTCAGGATGAATTCAGTTAAATTATGCACTTCGCGAAAGTACTTCGATAAACGAAGTTTTCTACAACCTAAGCCAGAACTATCTCTCAACCTATGGAACTTGCTTGTAATACAAACTCAAAAGTGTTATTATCGCTAATAGTCTGTCTGTATTAAAAGCTCAAGTTCCAATTGAAGCATTATTAATAAATTGAGAAATACCACCGCAGCATCCGGAGATAAGATTAAAACGTTTTCTACTTGTATCGGTTTATTGGGATATGAGCAAAGCTGATCAAGCGGTATAGTTTGTTGCCTCGGCACTTCATGGAAAAGTTGGATCATCAAAGATACATTGAAAGGAGAGTTAAAGAAAAAAAAAATTATGAAAACAAACCAACAATACTACCAGTAGTAGTGTTCCTTTGTTAACTCACATCTTATTCATCGAATACATCCAACCAATATGGACAAAATCAAGATCGAAACGTTTCTTGATTTTGAGGGAATTCGCTTTGCCCATACAATTGTATCGCTTCAATGGATATTTGAGGAATCTTCTTCCCCAATCTAGTATTATTAACAAATTCTTACAATAAAACGCTTTCTTTGTCGCTGCATAAAACTTTACTTCATTAGAAGAATCGCATTTGGAGCAACTAAACCCATGAATATCCCGAAGTTAGCTACAGAACATAACATCAATTTAATAGTCTATGTTGCTAGTGCAAATTTTTTTCTTTTTTTAGTCTAAGAATTTATTTTATTATCTTAAGAGAATAATAATAATAATAAATTTCATAATTAGAAAGATATACTAACTTTGTTATTACGCATGCAACACTAAGATCGAAAATTCCAAAAAGACAATTCCTAATCTATATGGCCATATCCGACTATTGATATGTTTGTTCTCCTGCCCATTATAGGAATCCTGAAGATCTAAATTAAAATAAACTATTACAATTAAAGGTGTGTTAATTTGTTTTTAATTTTGAACGCTTGCTGTTTGCAAAACCTAGAGCTGAGAAAACAAGCAAAAAAATTGAAAATTTCAAAATGTTTTCGTTAATATTGTAATTGCTAACGGAATAGAGAACAAATGTTGAATGTGAAAGTTGCCACAAATATTAACTGGAGTTTTATAAAATTACGGTATAAGAACAGTCTGCTCACTCATACGATTAGCAAAAAGATGTTCAATTTTTATATATTTACTCAAAAGTATTGTTCTGAGTTATCAAATATAATCAGTATCTGCTAAGAACCAAGTAAGCGTAATTCGAAAAGCGACCAAAAATAGACTTTGATAGGTGGATATGACACTAAATCGTTCATAGTCTTAATTGAAGCGATAAACAGATTCCATTTGGGGCCATGTTCATCAAGTCTCTTGTGTTTTAATACCCATATCATGGCTGTAGATTGACTGTAAAAAATTCAATAACTATTCGAAACTCATCGCCTCTTTCCTTTTCTTGTCGTCAGCATAAGCAGATTATCCGAATCCCTTTACAGCCCTGTCCTAAATTGTTACATGTGTAATAAATGGGTTAGCTCTTGGAATGTTATGTCATTGGCGTATAATATGTGATTTTATGTGAGTAGGATTCTAATATTTTATATTACCTTTTCTTAAATTTCGCAATTTTTTTAATATAATTAGCTAAAAATAAATAAATGCATAATATAAAGAACTCTGTTTAACAATTTCTTTTTTATATCAGCCCCCCAAACCGGCTGGATGGGCTAAGTAGACCATCTTATCTACGTAATATTAATCAGTTCTTACGAGTGACTGTCTGCACTATTTTATTGAATTTTAAAATTAAAAAAATTCTCGATTGAATCAATAAAATAAAATTTAAATCTATAGTCATCCATTTCGAAGTCCGGATGTGGTAGACTTGTTTCAGTCACTTATGTGAAACTAAACTATCATCCAGGGCATAATGTATTTAGTGTAATATTTGCCTTTTTACAATATGGCTTGTTGAACAACTGTTGATCATGTTAAAATAATAAAAACTTACTTCAAAAATGTTAATTCTATACTCTGTATGTTTCTTAAGCAGATCATGTTCAACATAATAGTACATCTCAACGCACTATTATCAAAACTGTAAAGAAGTTTGAAGAAACTGGATCTGTCACAGATTTGTTAAGGCCCACAAATTACCAAAACGCAAACTCAATCCAAATTTTTGTGCTATCAGTAAAAGTGTCGAAGAAATTCCAAATGTATCCATTACACGGTGCGCACAATATTCTGATCGTTACAGTCACGTGATTATCAATTTTGTTTTGGCGGGAAATTAAAGATATGGATGCTGGACGTAGTTTGAACCGAATGCTACCACAAGCCTCATAATACGCTCCATTTTGGCATTGTTACGCGAGAAATTTCCTGAACGTGTAATTTCCGTTCTTGATGATTCGAAATGGTCACCAAAATCGTGCGATTATCCATCGCTGAACTTTTTTGTGGTGTTACGAAGAGAATCGCATTTATGGAAACAATCGCCAAACTCTTAAAGCTTTAAAAACAAGAATCCGAAAACTTATGGCCGAGCAATTGCCCACTATGTATAAATAAGTCATTAAAAATCGGCATAAAAGGATGTAGTTCTGTAAGTTGTTCATTGGCAGACATTTGAACGATGTTGTATTCCACAAATAATTACAAGGTCCAATCAATATATTAAAAATTGGTGCAAATTTTCTCTGAATCTCAATCAGAAGTGTGTTTTATTTACGTTTACTACAAAACTATAAAATGGATGACCTTAGAATTCGCTTAGAAATTAATCAAGTAAATCAATTATATTTCTTCGTCAAGTTCGGCAAGTCTTTGATAAGCACTATCAATCAATTACGAAATATTTCATTAATTTTAGGCGTGCAAGTGGCCAATAACCATCAAATTCTTAGACTCTTCTCTTAAGCGATTCCGACTTAATAGAAATTATCATCTATTGGGTGTATGTTTCGTCCATTTTTGTATTTTTGTTTACAGAACTGTTAGGTTGATCTAATAAGTACTTATAGCATATTGCAAAACGTTAATAGCGAGATCGCTTATTGTAGGCAGATTAATTATGAGCAAATTATGTCGGTTTCAAATTTCTTCTATTATTTTTAATTTTAATTTAAACGTAAAAAAAAATTTATGATGATTATAGAAGATAGGTAAGTAGCCATGTAAGAATATATTTGTGTATGAAGTTCCTTGTTCCTACTTACGGTAAGATGGGCAGAAGGACATGCTTTGAAATGTTTTACATATGTCTCATCGCTAGACCTTACACATGCGCTCATTCAAGTGCAGATCAAAAACGTTAGTCACCGTCCTCCGGGCTTTAGAACAATCCCCACAAGGGGGGCTCCTCAACTCCTGGAGTACCGTATCAAACACCTTGGGTACATACCATGTTTCCCTCTGGTCAGAGGGTTTACCTAGTTTATTTACCACAACCAGCGTCAAAACTCTCCGAAGGGCCGTTCCCAAGCGATCAGGCAGCAAGGCATTCTCTAAGTTTGTTGACGTACCAACATAGTACAAAGAGCTTCCTCACTGGGGCACCTGATCCCCGACGACTTATTTGTTCACTTTAATCCATGTGTACTGATTCGGATGTGAACGACTCACTACCTAATTTTTCTGATTATTATGTACTTGGAAAGACATCGACACATTCAGCATACGTTTTATGTGCACCCAGTTCTATTACTACCTCAAACAGTCAGAGAAGACATCTAAACTAGATACAACCCTCGAACTTCCGCATACAACCAGAAAAATACCCGTCACCGGGAATTAGTACCTTAATCTCTTTTATCCGTCATGGTAGAACCAAAGAAACCATGACATTGATAGCTAGGGCCACGAAGAGGCAGAGATTCGACCATTTATGTTCTGTGCACCCAGATACATAATTTCGTTAGCTGGGCAGAAGGACAAAAAGACAAAATCAACCAAGAATTTTACGCTGATAATTAATATCTATATAAACTTTATAAGCTCTCTGTTGTATATTTCTAGCCTCCAAAAATAATAGAACAAATTTAGTAAACCCCTGACTTCTATAAAGCGTAGGAGAACTTGAAAAAACTATATTTTCTTTAATAATTACGATCTGCGAAATAATTGATGAAAAATATCAAAAACACTTATCAATACCATCCGATAAATCCATACAGAGATAATCTTGATCGCCCCCTTAACACAATTAGATAAATATTAATTTTTTGCGGAGAGCATGCTAAATTTATTTTTTTAATTTTTAATCCATTCAAACTACTGTCCTAAATCTAAAAAAGAGATTAAATTGATTTGAAAATAAGCAATAGCGAGTTAATCGAAGAAACCCCATTTGCGTCAAACTCTTCAAGCATCGCCTTAGATAACCTGATACTGCTAAACCATGAATGGAGTAGGAAAAGCAAAAAAAATAGAAAACATTATTATAAGAAGAATACATCTGCACATAATCTCAAAACTTAGCGACTTTTTTTTTAGTATTCAAAACTGTTTCTTCACTTGTTTGTTGTTTTAATAAATTTTAAAAGCCCAACTAACATATAATGTTATTGTATTGTCGAACCTTTAAAGTAGTGATTAAAAGTAAAAGAGAAAAAAAAAAAACAAAACCACAGGATATAAACAAACCAATTAGCTAGAAGGACTATAAGGGACATATACCCTGAATACAACGCAACTGTTAATAGCTCAACACTTAAATAAGACTAAGGGAGAGAAAAGGATATATATACATATATATATATATATGTAGAAAATAAAACTATAAAGAAAAATTTATGAGTGCATAACAACAAAGATAGCCCCTGGCAAAGCTACATTTAAATGAAGAAACAAACGAGATTCTGTGATTGAATGAATGCAGAGACACATGTTAACAACTTTATAAGCAATTTGTCACGTACAGAAGACGACAATAATAATAAACAGCCGTATACAAGCTTTTGCAAGCAAATGATAAATTTTGCAATAACAACGAAAACCATTTTATTAGAAATATGTATATACGTACGAAGCCACACGCACACACACATGCACAAAACAATTAAACATTACAATGTGTTACAAAGAAGCTAAGATTCTGATTAAGGAGAAAAAGAGAGAAAGAAAGAAATAGCGATGAAGTAATAATGGTAAAAGATGAGGAAAATCGAGAGAGAGAGAGAGAGAGGGAAATAGAGCTATAGGGAGAACAAATGCTTTTATAAGAGAAGAAAGAGAGAATTAAAGACAATACGAATGCGTATATGAATGCATTCGCATGACTATTACCCTGAGGTTATGTTACAATTGGTGATGTTAATTAGCGTTTTATAATCGGGTTTAAGTGTAGAATAATGTCTAGAAGAATTAGGAAACAGAAAATTTCTGCATACACTTTCCCAAGCAATATATTGTATATGCAAAAATATAATAAGTAATTACAACTATTTAGGAGATAAACGCAAGACAATTATGACACTTAACACTCACCACAATGCCATTAAAATGTTTTTAGAGAAAACTTTTTCAATCTAATATAATTTTTCTTTTTCTTAGGAAAAAAAAATAGAAGCAAATAACAAATTCAAAAATATAGAATCAATTGCTAAGACGTGACTTTTGCTAACTTCTATTTTTTTTAAAAAAAAACAAAAAAAGGTCCTTAAGACAAAAACCTATATGAGACACTTGAGTGCGATTGTTAAATAATACACACAAACACACACGCACATGTATGTATGTATGTATGTATGTATATATGCACATATGCATGCATGTATAATACATGAGACACGGAAAAAAGGTTACGATTTTATTCTCGAATATGATTTTCAATAAACTTCAATTTCTTCAGTTAAGCACTTGTAACCAACCATACATATATACATAGGTGTTTCCTATTTTAATGGGGTGAATGAATATATCCTCTGGCTGTTTGTTTGTTTGTTTCGCTATATGGGGTTAAAAGTCACTCACAGATCAGCACAAAAAATCTTTTTAGTAAAGAGGACAAAGAGGATATCAAAATTTATTGATAAAATAATAAGAAAAATAAACAAATTAGAGAAATCTTAAAAAAGCCTTTAGTGATAAAAAAAAAACGGTAACAAAACTTAATTTTGTCTCAGGGGATGAATCTTCAATATCCAAAATTTAAAGCAAATATGTCAAAAGTGCTAAGTTTTTTATTTACTAAGGTCATAAAGATCATTTCTCACAGAAAACTAAGTTTATAAAATTTTCAATGACAAGATTGAGCATAAGGTGTAAAAAAATCAGTTTTGAGGGATTTTCACAAGAGACCTAACTGTGTTTGGTACATCTCATTTTATAATATGGTTTAGCTACTCGTCAAAGTGGTCGATATTTAAATGATGGTTTCTCGAATCATTGGAGGCGGCGAACTAAGCGTCAGAAAAAGCTAACTTACGAACAACGTTATTTCTTCTGCTTGAATCAAAGAAAAATTATTCCAAAAATTATTAATTTTTATCGGGGATTAAATACACTTGATAACCTAAATCGGAAATAATTAAAGGATGAAAAACTTTTCGCTCAATTCTCATTATCAATTGCAAAGCTGAACGTTTCTTACTTCGTTTACCGTATTTAAAATGATTAGAGGTTGTAAACGGTGTAGAGGATATAGAGAAAGAACGTAACCGACAACAACTGATACGATTGATTTGAACATTAAAGGAAAAATTGACGCAATAATTAATAATAATTTTCCAGCGCTACGGCTACTCAGCCATATATTGAAATATTTTTCAAGGAAACTAAACCGTTATTTACTATCTAAACCATTTACGAGAAATTACTAATTATCACTTGATCCAATTGATGATTTACATCATATAAATCCAAGCTTTTGTCTGTGCACGGAGTGCAATTAATGTTTTAATGGTTTTCAACAGTTTCTAAAACAACTGACCTTTTCTAGGAACGTCTAAGTTATTACCCTATCTTATGAGTATCTTTTTAGAAGGTTCCTTCTTTCGAATTCAGGCTCTAAACGTTAATTATTAGATTTTATCGACAAACTAATTCTACAACTAAAATTTTGCAGTATTCGAGAATTGTTTCTTCTTCTTCTTTTTAAAATATTCAGCATATAACAGCAGATAATTTGCTATATTGCCGTAAAAAAAGAAAAGA
Organism: Glossina brevipalpis; assembly: GCA_000671755.1. NCBI lineage: Eukaryota > Metazoa > Arthropoda > Insecta > Diptera > Glossinidae > Glossina > Glossina brevipalpis. The sequence goes on from KK351106.1 coordinate 723,281, forward strand.
CTCTGTGCGAAAAAGAAGTACTTTGTTTCTAATAAACTATTTCCAACATTAAAACACGTTATCCATCAATCAAATACAATACCTTTGAATCTGCCACATTCGTTCTTTACGTCTTTTATATATACATAAACTCTGAAAGTTTATGTTTATCTAAACGGCCTTGCCTTGCCGAGTAAAATAAGAAATTTTAAATAAATTAAGAAAAGTCTCTATAGAATTGTTATCGAGCGATTAAACATTTACTGCCTTTTGTTCTCATAAGAAAATTTTTTACAAATATTTGATACTTTACTACTGTAAAAATTCTTCTTTATTAAAACAGACGGATGGACAAACATACGTACATATATAATTTTTTTTAGAATTTTAGATCAACATGAATACTAATATGAAGGTTACAACGCATATTTGCAGGTCTTACAATCGAATAATTATGACCGATGCGATTACGCTGCCTATAAAATACGATAATAAGAAGTTCTATCAGGTTATACTTAAAAGACGAAAAATGATTTTAAGAAACACTGGAATAAATTTATCAGTTATCTTTTTAAAAGGATAAAACAACAAATAAAACATTGAGAACGAAAGGTCTTTCAGACTTAAAAGTTTATACAATTCCTCTCTTTTCTCTCAGAGAGATAATAAATATTTTTAACTAAACGTCAGCCAATAAATAAAATTATATTTTAAGATATTAGAAAACACGTGGATGTAATTGTCAGAAGTTCGTATCACTTATGCGTAAAAAGATTGTACGTGTAGAAAAGATGTCTGATTACGAAGAGAGAAAGAGAAGTAAAATTGAAAACACGTGTAAACCACAGACGGGATATAATATCCTGGATGTGTGTGTGTGTGTGTGAATGTAGAACACACGTCAGTTATAAATAAAACACAATTTGAGGTAAAGACTATTTTTAATGTTTTCTGATGATTTCTTTTGAAAGTAACGACAATGACATCGACAACAACGACGGCAAGCTAGACACTTGAAGGATAATAATGACTTAGGGATGAACATTTTTTCACACAGCCAGCATGTACGCATATGTACGTGTCTTGCGAAGCGACGCCCACTTGATAATGCATTAACGTTTCAATTGTCCTTTAACAGCAACAGTTCAGAAAAGAGAATGTTTGCCATTGAGTGCCTTTCAATATATATATATAGGAAATAATTCTAGAGAAAGATATCTTCCTTTTGTATTTTCTTTTTTTTTTTTAGTTTTTTAATAATTTACTTAGTGGGAAGTTAAGCGTTTACACGCGCTAGCACTACGGGTAGTCAAAAAATTGTAATTTTTTTTTCATTCTCTGACTTTAATGAGAATATTTATGAAGACTTTTTAATGCTTTCTTTTTAAAACAGATTCTGATCTATCAGATAACAATTCCGATATCGATATAGAAGATCGTTCTTCGCCCGATTCGGAAGCTCTGAATTGCCATTTCTCCGGCCATCATCGCCAATTAGGCAATCAACATTTATTATATACCGCTAACGATTCTAGCCGGGATTCAAGCATTTTATTAAACGACAATGATCACCAAGTCGATGGATCAACGTTAAACTCAAATCCCAATAATAACGTTAACCATAATTTTATTGATCATAAAATGAGTTTAACGAAAAGTGGTCGCAAACCAAGAAGAAGACGCACCGCTTTCACTCATGCTCAATTGGCCTATTTAGAGCGCAAATTTCGTTGCCAGAAATATCTAAGTGTAGCCGATCGCAGTGATGTTGCTGAGACTTTAAATTTATCTGAGACTCAAGTTAAAACCTGGTATCAAAATCGCAGGTAAACACTTGCAGTTACTCGCTCCCTTTTTTCGACTTTAAATGCTTTTTTTTTTTTTGCAGAACTAAATGGAAACGTCAAAATCAACTGCGTTTGGAGCAGTTACGTCATCAAGCCACCTTAGAGAAAGAGTTTGTAGGTGCTGGCGAGAACGGTACAAACGGTAATCCGCTTACCTGTTGTCCGCCAGCTTTATCTTCATTCAGCGCTGCCAATCCGTGTAATTTTTTAACTTCTGCCGCTGCTGCCGCTATATTTCGTAATGTCAGCTACGTTCACGGTTGTCCCATGTAAATCTTTCGTTTAGTTTTACTATGAACTTCTCAGAAGGGTTAATTTTTCGCTTCTGTTCCTGTAAATATATTTTAAGGTATTGTGCAATATTAACTTAATTTAAACAAAAATGTATAAAAACATACTTTTAAAAAATTAAAGAGAATGTGTTAAATAATAAAAATGAAATAAAATTGAAATTAAAATTAAAATTAAAAACGAAAAATGAGTTGTTTTCTTTCAAAACTTAACCTCCATCATCTCTGCCCCTTTCTATTCTTTCGATTCATTTCACGAATTATGTGAAAGTCAAACCAGTGCATCTATGAAAATTTTTTCGAAGCTTTTAGACGACTGCTCTAAAAGCAATCTTTACTATGGACTAATAAATAGGTCGTTTAAGTGAAACAATTCAAATTTACTGTGTATGTGTGTTCGATATTCTAATTTTCGAAAAAGCTAGAGTTTACGTTTGGCTCAGCTTCTACAAATCAGGTTTTCAATACTTAAACAGAAGCTATAATTACTTCATGCGGAAATATGCTTTGCATTTCTTCTTCTTCTCTTGACCTTAAATATGATATTCATTCCATCTTAAGAAGAATATATATTTACTTAAGATATGTTCCATATTGCTGTACCTCTTTCAGTAAAATATTTCCAAGAACCCTGCCTTAATTACGTGTAATTTCTCTCATTTTTTCTCCGAGAAAATTATTTAAACTTCGTCGCTAAGTGCCGATGGCGTCGATTTGGAAATTGCTGCTTACAATATCAAGCTTATCGGATTGCAGATTCTGTGAAAGGGCAGTACAATCACATTCTGTGCGAATGTGAGGCAATCTGCAAAATCAGACAACAGGCCTTCGGCAAAAATTTCGTAACGCCAAACACAGCATGGTGCACTGAACCTAGGAAATGACGGAAAAATCCTACAGCTGAACAACTAGGGGCAGGTGCAAGTGCAATAGGCCTTTTAGGTCGCTGTACGCATTGCCCGTACGAATAGTAATAATAATAATAGCAGTAATACAATATCACAAGCAATTTTAAATAAAACTTCCTAATTTTAATTTGGTTTTTGATACGGGATAGTTTTCAGTCAATGATATTTGACATTTGGAAGCCACAAATATAGGAAAATACGAATCCATAAACGATCGAAAAAACCATTATTCGTTGAAGTAAAGAGAGAAAACGGCCGTAGAGAGTAAATCATACAGACCGTACTTTTTTCAAAATGCTTTTGGATTTTTCGCAAAACAATTGAAAAAATAAATTGTTATTCGTTTATTAATTGCAAACTCATTAATAAATGGAACATTTAATAAATGTCACAAACTATGGATTCATTTAATATAAATAATATGAACACCATGCAACATAGTACTAAAATTGTGGCCGGACGGCATAAAACTACAGCAGCAATATTAACAACAGAACTTAAAACTCATTTGCGTTCAGCATGTTTTGATAAAAACAGTATCGAGGGAGCTCCACAATCCCAGCATTCGTGGAAGGGCTGCAATTGCAAAATCCTTTATAACGTCAGGTGTTTATTGTATTTTCTCTATCCTTTACATGTTCTGTGTTTTTTCCTTTGACATTAACCAAACTAATGTTTTTCATTATTATTTAAATCTTTTGCATGCTGCAGTTCTATTCATAGACTATATATGGAAATCAGTTGACGATCTAATAACTCAAGGAAAAAGTTCGTGGTGTCTTCCAAAATATACTATCTTAGCTGCATAATTTCAGCAATATTATGCCTGTATTCTTGTGATCAATTTAATAGACCGAGTTTGCATTTTCTAATCGAGCTATTTTCGAAAAGGTTAATAACAATTTTAAAAAATCCAATACGACGATCACAAACACAATAAGAGAAAAGACGGGAATTCGTGGACGAATTTGAAAGAACGATAACAAAACCTACAATTGACGCCACATAAAATAATGCTATATATATACATGCTATATCGTCCTTAATAATCTATTTTAATTTAATTCAACCAGAGAATTAATTTCACTCCCTATAGCCAACGGCTAACGAGTTTGAGGTAAAGCGTCCAGAGTTTATCAATAGAAAAAGTGTTGCCTTTGTTTCGCTCCGTGCAAGGCTCTCTTAATGGTATGAAACCGATTTCAAACCAACCCAAGACATATCACTTGAGTCAGTTTTTTGCTCAGAAATTCCCGAATTTCTACAGTGATGACGTAATAGGTTTACCAGAAAAATAGCAAAGACATTCAAAATGATAAATATTCGGTTTGAAATAAATTCCATTCAAAAAATTTAAAAGAGTAAAATTTTAGTGAAAAAAACAAACAACAATAATTGATATATCTCTACCTGAGTCTGTCAAGTAAATTTTCCAAACGTACTTATCATGCACCTACAGTAAAAGCTGTATATATAGAAAGTAAGTTAAATTTAAAATATTTCCATTAAAGTGCCTTTAGTAGACATTGCTTTAAGATTAACTAACTAGCCTTCATTACTATTTTGAAAAAATCCGAACGAAATTGACTCATGTCCGTGGCTTACTGTTGTCATAATAAATAAAAAATTTTCATGAATTTCATATAATTGCTTACGATCACAGATATGCTACATTCATCACAAGAGGAACATGGATTTCTTATTGATTAATAAATCATAGATGCTCTTCGAAGGAGTATTGACTCTTTGAAGTTAAATGGAACATTTATTATGAAGCAACGTGAGCAGTTTTGACTGCTTATTTGCAGAAATCAAATCATAGTTTCCATAGCATCTCGATAATAAAAGATAAGCCGTCGCAACCAAGCATTGCATTAATGTTTCAATTTAAATTAAGAAATCAGAAAAAAGGAAAAAAGATTTCTTTTCAAAATGGCCGACACTGTGTATTCATTTTATTTTTGCATAAATTCTACCAATTAATTTTTTTTACTCAAAAAGAGGAGCATTTGCAAGATAGAATTGAACGAAGGGGCGAGAGAAAGGAAGACCCGGTAAAAAGCATGAAAAATGTGAAGCCATTAAATGTTCTGAACAAAAAATAACAACCTGCACTTGAGCTTTATTACGATTAAAAAATTATTTCATCCGTTAACAAAAATAAATTCTCTGTGTAATAAAAACCGTACAGAAAAGAGAAACAGAAACGAAAAATAAAAGAAAAAATGTTTTGCAATTTATACAATACTTGAAAAATAAAATGTGAAAAAATGAGGATGTGAATGAAAAAAAAATCCCGTTATTGCATTTTATTGAAAAAGTTTTCTCTTTTCATAAATATACGCTTCGTGCAAAATGAGACAGACACCGCGGCGCGAGGGGATAAGAGTTGTTGGCGTTGGTTAGACAAGAAGTACATAGAATATATGAGAGATAACAATATGGTTGACTGCAGTGAGTTAGCCAACCGGAAAACAAGCAACACAATCTCTTCTTATTTGGTTTTTCAATAGGTACATAATAGGTTACGATAACGGCAGCGAGGGGAGGCGACTGAAAAAGCACAGGTAGTGTGAGTGAATGAATTGCAAGCTCTTAGTGTATTGACAACGCATCGGGGAAGAAAGTGTTCGCGGAACAGAGATACCCTAGTGAGATGTTAACTAAGTTGATTTGATTGAAAAATTCGAAATAGAAAACAACTGGCAAAAATCCAGATGATAGTACTAATTTTAATCCGGCCAAATGATGCTTATATAGAAGACTCAACTACCTCTCAATTCTCTTAGCGGAAAATTGAAACAGAAACTTGTACTTATTCGAACGATGGAAAAGAGACTCGCTCGCTTGAATTTCACAAACATCTACAATACATTTTATTAGGACAGTTAATCGTTCTGAAATGCGCCAGCGATTGTAACAAAACAAATTCATTTCATATTGTATCTCAACGTTTAGAAATTTCTATCACTTTATCTCGGTATTCGATATCGATTTGTAATAAACAGCATCACATTTAGAACATATTTTTTTTAAAAGAAAAACACGATAACTAAACACACTACACTGTACAGAATCTTTCTATTTTTATTTCTTTTGCTCCTCTTGAAGTGATATATATAACATCTCCTCTAATTTCTCTTAATAGTTCACCTTTAGTCAATCAGTGTTCGTCATTTAATAATAAAACAATAAGCGCTTAATTTGTACTGCAAAATATCAAATTTTTTTTAAAACGTTAGCCCAAATATGACCAAATCATTGGATGTCTTTTGAAAAAATCCAAATCAACGTAAACAGTTCATAACGTTCATATGCGGATAAGATTCACTAAAGCCAATGAATGAAAAAGATATTGTCGCTACAATTCAGAGTGATGAAAAGAAATAAGAAGAAGAAAGTTACCAGTTATTTAAGATTCTTGGCAATCGACCATCTCTGAGCCCAAAAAAACAATTCAAAGAACTGTGTACATACAACTTTTTAGTTTCAACTAGATGCCGCCAATTTCGAACGAAGAAAACTAAACTCTGGAAATACATTTTCGGAGAAAAGTTATCTTAGTGGAAAATGTATTCCGCAGTGCAGCTGTTGTGACTGGCATACAATTGCAAAAAACGAACGTAAGTTTTTAAAACTTAATTTCTTACATTAATTCTTAGATTCAAGTTTAAGTAAATTGAACTCAATCGGGACATGTTTAGTCCAGTAATAAAAGAAAAATTCCCTAAAAATTTCTACGAAGATCAAATGAGAACGAACGGGAGAAACGAACAGGTTCATATTATTCACCTAACATTTTTGCTTAATGTTTGAATGATTTACATAAGTCAGAGAAAAAGTTCATGGATGATGATTCTACAGTACCCTAACTGTAATAATACTAACCCAATATAACGATAGCCGAGCATAGGTAAATAAAAAAAAAAAACAAATGAAAACATTATAATTAAGCAAATCTGATCTTTAAATACCTTACACCACCTCATTCTAATACAATACTTCATGTATTTTGATTAAAAAATTCCAAAAATCATAACTGCTTATCATGTAAGCTTTTGCTACTTTTCAAAAAGTCTTTAAAAGGAGAGCGGCCCTAAAATCGATCTTTACTGTTCCAACATGCCACCAAAAATTGATATGCCAACTTGCTATTCTGGATCAATTTCCATTACAATGTTCTAAAAATTCGCTCTTGCTGTCATATAACAGTTTATTAGATCTTACATCTTCTATAATAGAGGACATAAAAGTTTTTCTTCTTGAACTTGAAATTTATTTTTTTTTTCTCGATCGTTAGAGATGCGTTCATTCTTTGAACTGCATATTCGAATCAATGCGTCTACGTAGCAGACAGAAAAAACTGATTTATGAAGAAGATCTTCTTTCTTTTTTCGAATAAATGTGAAACGTGAACTATATAAAATTCCGGAAGACGATCAGAAAGGAAAGAAACGAATTTTATATATAGAATTGGAGTAAAAAAAAAACAAACTTTGGCAACTCTATGTATACTTTTTCTAACTGATTTCAGTGAGCTTTTCATGCATATTTAAACCCCGTTACAGCGAATCTACAAAAACTACAACCAGCCCACTCATCGTGAAAAACTCCACATAATGCGAATTTAATATTGAATGCGGCTGTAGTTTGTTGCTGAGGAAAAAATGGCAGCAGTATTGTTGATAGCTAAGATAAAAGAGTAAAGAAATTATTCCCCATTTAAACGTTAAATATACGAGATGCAATGAATAGCGAAAACGGGAACGATACGTCAGACGCAGAGAATAGAGAGCGAAGGGCAAGAGTAGTAGTATAAATATGAGAAAAATATAAATAACAAGTTTTTTTTACACAACGCTAATTAAAAGATGCTTCAAATCATGAATAATATATATATGTACATGAATGATGACGACGATGATAATGACGATAATAATAGTAATAATAATAATGAAAATGACGATAGTAATGATGATGATAATAATGATAATAATAATAATACTGATAATAATGATGACAACGATGATGAAACGAGCGGAGAAACGAATGAAAAAATAAAATTTATAACGATTTGATTCAATGGGTATAGAAAAAAGAAATCTGAATAGAAAATATTTAAAATGTATATAAAAATTAATAAGCATAAAATTATATGAAAAAACAGAGGGACAAAAATGGAAAAGAGAATTTTTTTTTTCTTTAATGGCACAAACTAGCACAAAGCAAGAAAAAAATTCAAATAATAAAAGAATGAAAAGAAGTCATGTTCCAGATTTCTGCCTCAAAGGTTAAAAACAATTTACAACATTTTTCCGAACGGAATCATAACAAAGATTTTTAACTTTTTATATAATAAACGCCCTCTTTTGTGTGACTGCTTCTCTTTATATATATATATATATATATATATATATATATGTATATATATATACATAAAGAGTACATTTATCTACATATAAAAAGAAGCAATCATACTGTTTGTGTGTGTGTGTGTGTATATATATGTGTGTGTGTGTGTGTGTCTGTCTGTTTGTCTGCTCTGCCTACTCATGCCAATCGTTAACAAACCATGAGGAAAAAATCAACGATGCCTAACATCAAGTGGGTTTACCACAACTGTATGGCAGTAGTAATAACTAAAGACATATGAAAGGTCCTTGTTATGCCTCCTCTTCGTCCTCACTTTGCTTTCCTCTTCACCAACTCTGAGTGTTTTAACAATTATAACTTTATGCACAACGACACGAAATCCTTTTAGTTTTTACCACCGTTATAAACTTTATTACCAGTATCTTCACTGTAAGTGCTAAACACACGCACATACACACATACACACACCAGAGGCACACACATTAATGGTCTTATGTTTAAATGAGATTTGTAAACAATAACATTTATAAGAATAGATACGAGAGCAATGTTGAAAGGAAATGAATGATAGAGAGCTGGATAGAGTTGATAAGCCGAGCAATCCTTACATAACAAAAGTCAAGTGCGGCAAGTATGTCATTAATGAATGTACGTAATAAAACTTACTGTTAGGCGGAAAAAACACAAAAAAAAATATTGTTTCCGATATCTTAATTTACGATGGCTTTGATTTGTTAGAAAACAATTTATTATTTTTCATTCTGTGGCGACTTATCATACCCACTACATAGGAATTATAAGTAATACCTGCTTATTAATTTTACACGATTTCCTATTTATGCGATCTTTTTTCGATATTATTTCTCTTTTATGGGCGTTTTGAGTACGTCAAGCAGAATGATTTAGTTTCTCATCATCAACAACAACAACAGAATAAAGCACAAAATGTACTCTATTTCCTAGTGATATTTCCTTATTATTTGATCGCAAAACTATTTGGAGAAAGTGCAGAGAATACCTGTACACTGCAAAAGAAATCACGTAACACGAAAAATTTATCACGAGGATGAACATATATGTATGTAATACAAAAGAAAAACTCCAAGTTGGATGTTAATCAAATTTGATCTTTAATTTTCAAGTTTGTTTTGATAATTTACTCAGCTTGACTCAGTTTGTCAGTTGAATTGTGATCGATTGCAAACACAACACTCATAAAGATCGTACAGTCATTCTCTGCGTATTCAAGAATAAGCCATTGAAATAATTTGTTAACCGGAAAAATAGCATGCAATGTCGTGTTAAAGAAACAGCAAAAGATATGAGCGGATTGCAATTCATTAGAATGTTTTTTTTTTATCGAGACTGTTTTCATTCCACAAATATCGATGAACGTTACTCTCTAGCTAATTCCTCAGCTTTTAAATCATGATATCTCCACGAAGTTTACATATTCTACAAGTCGCGACATACCCTCAGAACTGTTATACGAATTGAAATGAAACTAATTTTTCTCATTATCTTGCACTTTTAACCTAATAGTTCACTGCCCTAATTGAATGCATAGGATGAAAACACGATGAAGCCGCGCTTATATTCCCATGCCTGGAGGGGAGACAAATCAAAGCAGGCAAAATACGTGGCTTCATTGTGATCGTTTATATTACTTTCCATTTGTTTGAATTTGTGGGAATATAAGTTCGGCTTCATTATGTTTTCAGACGTAGAGCAACGTATGTTCTTTCGTCAGGCTTCCATAAAAAGTTAAAAAAATATACTTATAAAATCTGTCACGTCTTAGGGTGCGTATTATCTTCGAAGGAAACTGGCATGTCCCCTATCTCCGATAAAAGTGTTTCATCTCTTTTTGAATATCAAAAATAACGGAATCTCCGTTCATCCTAGATAAAGACGAAAATCGTATATATTTCCTTTACTTATATCCAAATATCTTATTTCCAACTTTTAAAGATTACAATTTTTAAGTGAGTCCGGAAAGTTCCCTCCTTCTTCGAAAAATTCAAGTCGTCGTTTAAAGTCGAAAATCTTTCTACTTCGCTAAGTCCCGCTAAAGTAAAGGATCAAATAATGTGAACTGAAGGAATGAAGGTGACTTTCATTTACCGTTTACGTATTCCTAGAACGGATTTAGGTAAAGACCGGCATTTATGAGCTTATAAAATATATAAAACCCCTTTAAGTTCAAGTTAAAATTTGGGCTAGAGGATAATCACGCGCGACGAAAATTTCATAAATACGGCTAGAATTTTATCAAAAAAACATGACTATTTTATCAGAAAAAATTTGTAGGCGATAGGAAACGCCTTTTGATCAAGTGCTTTCTCTAAAACATCTCTTCCGAAAGCATTCCAAGGCTTCAATGTAAAAACTGGCTGATGTCTAGAGCAAAACCAGCAAAAAATTGTCAATCGCAATCAATATCGCACTATGCCGATCATATATTTTTGCGACAAATTAGTGGAATTTAATTCTACACTCGACATCAAAAACGGACCTGAAGAGTTTTGGCGTAAGGAATACGAATTATCGTAAAGCAAGCAGTTAGCTTGAAAAATAAAAAAAAAAAAATGAAACCTATCTTTAGATTCCATTTTATCAATTGTGCCCTTAAGGTAACGAACGAACTAAAACTACGGGTGCACAATTTGAAAAATTTGAAAAAGAGGTAAGACCCACACACACATATATGAATTAAATCAAAAACTCATACAGCTCCTTATTTAATAATTCTTAGTATTCTTACACATTTTGTAGTCAATATAGATTTTTGGGAAAAAGTTAAAAAATTTTCTAAATATCTGCAAAAGTCTTCTCAGAAAATTTAACCCGTTGAATTAAATTTAATAAAAAGATCTTTGACTACAATACCATAGAAGATTGGTTTAGAAAGAACGTAAAGTTAATGTAAAGCCAATTCCTACTGGATTGAAATTTAATTGAAACAAACACTAGAACACCATGTTCGGTTCCATATAGAATCGTGTAATTTATCAATTTTATCGAGTTTTCCATGCATTTGCATGATAGGCAGAGGACTGCATTTGATAACAATTATTGTAATTCGATACTCGGTGTATTGTATACGAGTCCCTTATTTTTTTTTTAAAGTTAAATTTTTAATTTCAAAATTTTTAAGAATCTTTTCACCGACAATCACAGAAAGTAAAATTTTACCGATCACAAGTAAGTAATTAGTATTATTTGAAAAGCTAAATTTCATAGCAGAGCAGAACTAAAGAGAAGAACTCTAACAAGTTCTTACAAGCACACAGAAAACCCAGACCGTTCACTTCGAGGCTACGAGATCGATAAAAAATCGAACTTATACAAACTCGTCAAGAGACTTTGGTCTAAGACTGTGGGTCGTCACGTTCAACTCTCCTTCTCTAACGTACTCTGACTAGAAAATTATTCACAACATTTTTCTAGAGCAAACATCATGTAACCAAAAGATGAAAAATTAAAAATTACGTTAATTCCGTATACCGTCACATAATGAGTAAAGAATTGATATCAAGATCTCACCTCATGTGTTAGTACACATAAAAGAGCTACTGGTTACTTAACATATTTTATTTAATTTTTAGCAAAAAAGAAACTGATTTTTTTCAAATGTTGCCGCGGACGGCGCCTTTTTCTCCCCTCAAGTTTAGTATATAAATTGCTAAGGAATATCTTTGAATTAAAACGTGATCGATTATTCATCTTTTCTAATAATACCTAACAATTACGGCGAACGCAGAACCCCGTCCGTCTTTTAAATATTGTGTAATCAATTCATTTAATGCCTGGTCTTAGCAAATAGGAAAGAGTAAGAAAATAAAGGAAAACAATTATTGGAAATATTTTTTCGAAAATTTTTAAAATGTATTTTTAATCAATACTTTCTTTCATAAAACGCTGGGTATTGAAGGCATTTTTCGAAAACCAATTATGTTCTGTTATATTCAAATGAAGAAAGAATTGATATTCTTTTCAATTATTTGCATTTCGACGTGTAATTTAAAAAAAAAAAAAAAAAAAAAATTCTTCACAAAGTGCACAACTTATAATGTTTTATATGCGCTCTCTTCACAGCTCAAAAGAATAAAATAGGTATGCGGCGGATGGGAGTAAAAGCCAACGACTCAAGTAGAGACAACAGAACATCAAGTTGGTAATCTTTTCATGTTTATGAATAATTAAAAAAAAATTTACTTTAGTCGTAAGTCTAAGAGAGAAAAGTGCAACAACACAAGACAAACATCTCGTCAGAAAGTAAGTTTTCACAAATAGGGAGACAAAGCTGGTTGGCTGACTGGCTCACTGGCTCACTGCCTCTCCATACACCGCAACATTCATATATAAATTTAGAGCTCGTTAGCATAAAACAGATTCTTTGCTCATTTTTTTTAATACAACGTACAACGAAGCATACAACGTTGTACTTATTTAGATAAGAACGAAAAAAAAAGAAGAAGAAAAAGACAAATTAAACCTTTAGTTTTTCATTCGAAAAGGCAGAGAGAAAATAAATAAATAAAAAAAAGAAAAAAAAAACTTCGGGGGAAAGGAAATAATTGCAAAATATGAATAAATAATGAGATGATATTATACTTGTAAAGACCGCAGAAAGAAAAGTTGAGCAGTAGCACGGGGCACTGTAGACACGGGAGACGCCCGTGCAAGTATAAGAGAGCAACTATTGCTTTACTTACAAACTGTCACTTGACAAGTTAAACGAGGACACATGCGTACATATCTACGTAAGCTCGTACATACATTTCATATATATATATATATTCATATATATATATATATATATATATATATATATATATATTGTATGCAAATGCATACAACATGTCATTCTAGCGGTTTATTTTTCGGGTTAAGTTTTGTACCTTTTTAAGAGTTTGAGAGCTTAAGAAAAGCAGGGGCAGACAAAAGGTAATACTGAGGAGAGTTTAGTTTTAAAGTATAAAAAAAAATATCAAATAACTAAGTAAAAAAAAAAAGATACGGATACGAGGATAAAATATAAAGTTGATGTAATACCAGGCGCATGTTTACATTTTTTTTTTATCATCTAACGCTTTAAAATATCTTATAGTGTATGAGATCGTAAATGACAGTCCAATGGTAGTTTTTGACCCAATTACAATTTGAATGGATGTCTAAGCAGACATACGTTTATGTTCAATTGTTTACATAATTGTGTTCAATCTAAGCTCTTACGCATCATGCTTAAGCGGGTATATACTGTTTCCAATACTTTCTAAAAAAGAATCTGTGTATTTAGTTGGTCTTCCCATTTCCTAACTCTATTTTTGGGCCTATCTGCTTCAGAGTCTTTTCCAGCGAAGTCTCTCATTAAACGGCAAATCTGTGGTTTTAAAGGTAAAATTCAGTGAACAATTCAATTCAGGACAGCTTTTAGTCGAACATTTTTCATAATTGAAACTAATTAGTTAATCGGAAACGATATATATATATCGTATATCTCTCATAATAAGTTTATTTACTACATAGATGCGCTGATGCTCAATGCTGTCTCCAATAGTTGTCACCATTATTGAGTATTGGGTATTGAGTATAAAGTTGTATTTTTACGTAGAAAGTGAGAGTCTACAAGTTACATAATGACCGACCGCCCAGATAGCAGGCTTGAAAAACTGCAAGCAAGAGATTGTAATTTGGAACCATCTAAAAATTCAATGCAAAATGTACATTTGTGAGTTTCCAAGCATGTTCACATCAAAAGTAAAAACGTATAACTTACAGTATGTAATAGACGGGTTGTTCCTCTAAAACCTCATACACCTGGTACACATAGCGCCATTCATCATTCAAATAAAAACAAAACCAATCAACATTAACTTAAAAAAGAATTTGCCTTTTTTGCCCGGTTTCCTTTCGTCATTTTGAAGGTTTCGACACTCACAACAAAAATTGAATACAAGTCTTATTGATTCATTCACTTAGCTAGCTTAAGGGTACGACGGACGAAGTACTCGCAAAGGTACACAAACCATACATAAGAAATCGGGTTCGACCCATCTGGAAATATTTTATATGACTGAAAATTCGTTATTAAATTTGCTTTGCAAATTTTTAATCTTTTTTTATTCGTAAACGAAAACTTTCATATAAAAGTCAAATAATTAAATGATTTGTAATATATTTTGACGTATTTTGAATATTTGTAAATTTAAAAAAAAATGTATTTTCCCTTCGCTGAAGACCTTTGAAAATAACTACATTTCTTAAGAGCGAAAGAGTTTTCTGAGCGGCCCTCATTACGCGTAGTGTGTTTACTACTTAAGTAGAATCTTTTAATAAGAGTTCCTAGGCTGGCATTATTCTCTCATTTTTTTTATTTTTTTCTTATGAAATGAATAAAAATTTTTCATAATTATCATCATATAATAATTTATGTCAAATATTTATAATAGTATGGACGCAAAGATAAGTCATCCATCAAAGCTACTTTTGTAATAGATAGAAAGAAAATATGTAGGCGAACGTACGTACGCTTTTTTTCTTTTTCATATATGTATGTGAACAAGTTGCGTACAGATATGAATACAAATATAAAAGGCAGCAAATATAACGAATTGTAATTAAAATTAATGACAACACTTAACAAAAGCAAAAGCAAACACAAAAAAAAAAAAAAAACAGCCTGTTTCCCACACTTAGCTTTTGATGACATGAAAATTGTTTACATTCTCTTCAAAAAATATAAAAATAGTTGAGCTAAGCTTAAGTTAATAATGAATCTTTAACGAACTAAACCAAATGCGGTCGCAAAAGTGACTCTTTTATATAACGAAATCAAAAATATCTGCATCGTGCACTTGTTACCAAATAAAGATTTTTATCTGAATATCAATAACAATAGAGAAGAATTTATCTTTAATTACATGGTTTCGTAATACGTTCATTAATAAAATAAAAAAGAAATAATTGACAGACTGTTAGTTAAACTCGAACCCCTGATCTGCTACACAGGACTTTTCAAATAAAAACATAAAATCATAGCATTACAATAACTCTAATGTTGTAACTCATTAATATTCGAAACTATTCTTTTTCTTAGTCCAGATTTTTTTATCTTTCTATATATAAACCTCTTTGAAATTGATCTCTTTAAATACATAATAGAAACGACAAATAGTCATATTCTGTACATTTTGCTTTATAAGCTCAATATTAATTTGATAGACGGGAATCGGGCAATAATTGTAAACTAGTACTAATGATTACTTCAGAATTTTTGAACAAAAAGCTTTAGGTACTTATAAGCTTGTGACCTTATTAACCTTCCATTACAATACACTTGTCATCGGAAAAGTAAGCCACTTGGATTACTGCGTTCCTTAAAAGTAATCTGAGTCTAAACGCATGGAACGAATGGCTTTGTCATTTCCTCATGCTCTTCTTTCATATCATAATTTATTATTAATTATATTGTAGCTTCTGTAAAAGTTAGCTTCTGTTCTGCAAACCAGTGCTTGCAATCTTAAGGAACACAACTTATACGAAATGTTCATTCATTTCTATTTTCTATTGTGTGAAATAGTCCAAAGGAATTTTCGAATTGACACAAACCTTAGATCTGCTGCATGCAAAGCAAGTTAAATTTCTTTCAATTTCAAGATAACAGATAAGGTTTTCTTTAACTATGGTAAGGTTCTTATACTATCCTCGTACACATCTCTACCAACCTTTAAACTGTATTTGCGAACTGATGACGTCTGTTTCTGCATTTCATTTAATAACGCTACTAGTAAATATACTTACCAAGTTTTCGACCATAGCGATCTAAATATTGTATAGATTTTGAGAAGACTTGAATGCTGATGCCAATCCACAATCCATGTACTCTATGAAATCCTTTACACAAGCTTTTTGTTGTCAAAAATAGAAAAAGAGTCAATGGAACTGTTCAATAATCAATCAATCAATCACAGGAAATCATAGTCTTATGTTATTGGAATGTGTCTGTGTTAGCCTGTAAAAAGTGATCCTATGATCTTTAATTGATGCTAAGTTATTCTTTAGTTTGTTTTTGCTTCGATCAATTTAGAAAAGTGTCGAGTGAAATTACCCAAATTCTTTACGTTATATACAAACATCCTTAACAAGTTAACTTGCAGACGTTTGGTGCAGCTTATAATGTTCATTCAACCGTTTCTTAATGCGTAATTTAATGGTTACTATGAAACGAGAGCACGAACACAGCTCTATTCATATTCAATTGATCGTTAATTAACCATTAAATTTGAAGAATTGTTACAATAAACAAGTGCTCTGTTATTAGTCTACTCTCAAGCCCTAAGTCATGTTTTTCATAAATAAAAAAAAAAACAGAAAAAATAAATACATAAATAAAACACAACCATAATAAAAATTGTCAAACATTTTAATTTACCCCCTCGTCCTAATCAAACGATTCCGATTCCTATCCTCTTTCGGTCTCTTTTTTTATTTGTATACGCGGATTACAATCATTAAAGCCATTAAACTTTTTCTTTCCTGTGGTTTGCTATTCTCACACTCCACGAAAAGGGTAGTTTTTTTGTTTCCTGTTTTCATAGAGTATTGCATGCACAACACAACAACAACACTTTTGACACTTTTCGTTTGTCAAGTGTTCTGAGTCCTTATGTGCTTGTGCGTGCGTGTGACTACTGCCCACATTTGTTATAATTTAAATAATAAGCGATTTAACTTTTGTTACATTTGTTTAACGATATGGTTAGAAGATAATGACAATTTTCAATTACCACTACACATAAACACAAATAAAACGGCGATATAAGCTGTAAGGGGATATCTTCAATGTCCGCCACCTTAACTAAATATATCGAAATTGCATATTCTTTCTTGTAAATTATTAGGCTCAGTTGACATCTCGGTGCCATATTCAATCTAAGTTTTTTTTAATATCCTCGGAATTTGCGCCGTTAAAAAGCTGGAATGAACTTCAAACGGAGATTTGGAGATTTTTAAAATTTTTTAATTAGAAAAAAATATATAGAGAGAGAAGACCGATTGTCAAACTGTGGATTAAGATATGGGCAAAGGCATGAGTCAATTTCTCTCCTCTTCCTCTAGACAAGGCGAGATCTACCTATATAACCCTAATATTTTTTGCTCACTCGATTTTGGGTGTATGAAAGTTACCACGAAACTCTGTGACGTGAAGTTCATAAATTCGAATTATAAATCTTTAAGTTATACTTTACGTAACCTATAGCCACTCTCTTATTTGGATTTTGGATACATAGATCCTGGAATACCAGCCTATTCAATACCCATCGATTTCCAATATTCGCGGAGAAACATCCGAACAGCTAAGCGGTAATTCCTTTTGCTAACATACATTTGATTTCTAAATTCTAAAAAAGCTTGAGATTTAAATGTGCGACCTTCACATCTAGTTTATGCTTAGTATACGTTGCTATGTATAACCTGTGGAAACTTGTCTTCCCTGTCCACATGGTATTTATAAACATCAGCGATACCAGTCCGCAAGTTTAGAACTTTGTGTGGAGCATTCAACTTCATTTCTTCTTCACGACTGTCTTATATATTACGTCAACACAAGCTAATAGTAGAAACTATAAAATTCAAATTAGATCGAATTTTTTCCTATTTTCTTTTCTGTTCTTTCTTTAAGTTCGGTATAATATCATTTAGTCATTCAACCGTCATAAACGGGGCAGGCCTTTGTTTTTCTCTCTAGAAATTGAAATTACCAAGTAAATCTGGCAGCTTTCTCTTTCGATAACAGCTGAGCTGCAAAAGCGGTTTCTAAGCAAATTCTGAAAACGTAAACAAATCTTAAAAGGAGGGCAAATTTCAGGAAACTAAATTAAATGGAAGGGAAGGATAATCGATCTAAAGAGTATGTTTTTAAAACTTATTTGCCCAATGCTTGGAAAGTAAGATGAAAGAAAATTGCATTTATCGACACTTTTTTTTCTAGTAAACGTCACAAAATGAAGGCACACTTCAGGAACAAAAGCAAATATTGTACAAACTCATCTAGTTCAGGACCAATTGATACAGTGCGTAGCGTTGTAGATGTTGTGGATTCCAGTGATGAGAGATTTATTGAAGTTCATGAATGGTCTAAAGGAAGTAGAAGATGCCCAGCGCAAAAGCCAAGAGATTTTCCATTAGAACTGGACAGTGAAAATCCAGAAAATGAACAAATGCGTGCCGGAGATTTTAAATTAATGTCTCAATTGCCCACTTCGATAGGAGGCCACTTTCAATTCTCTTCTGAAAAGCAATGGGAAATAGCTGAAAACGACCAGTTGTTGGATAAAACCGAAGCCAGTGAATATTTCACGTTTAATACACGTTTGTTAAACGTAGGCTTGCAAACGATACCATTCTACAAGCGGATGGATTACGCGTCTTCTATGTTTAGCACGGAACAACTGTTGAGTATGGAAGAAGCAAGTGAAACAAGCGAAAAGATGTATCAACAGATATTAAAGGAACATATAGAAAATCCTAAACTTAAAATTAATTCTAGCAGTCACAAATCTAGAGAATCAGCCAAAAGTCAAAAGTCAAACAAACCGTTAAAAAGCAATGAAGTAAATGATGAATTGGAAGATTTGTTGAATATAACCACAAATCAAGCATCTAAAATAGATTTACACAAAAATGCGGAAATAGCGTCAAATATCGGCCCGGATGGAAACCAGTCAATCCCAGCAGAGGGCGATAATAAAGATGAGATACAAGAATGGCTGGATAATGTGTTAGAAGAATAAAGTAATCTAAAATAAATAAAAAGAAAAATATAGTTTTGGAAATAAAAAGCACAACATCTACAAACAGCCGCTGCTTTAATAAATGGAAATACACTTTTGCTCTTTCTACATTTAGGAGACTCAATTTAATTTTAAATGCTCCTATTCTGTTACAATGTCTATTCCAACAATCAAATGAATTAGTTAAAATATATAAGAAGCACTTATTGAAATCAAGGTTAATGCATAATTCTTTTTATTGGAGTCCGTTTTTGCGCTATATACGCCGAAGTAATTATGATTACTTTTATAAAACTTTTAACAGCCCTGTGCATGAACACAGCTGCTACATGTATACTGTCGCTAACATCATTGTGCGCAACGTGTTCTTATCTTTTTTTTTTTGTGGCATAATCGTAAATTCATATACAAAAATTTTTAAATCGTGAAATTAAAAAAAAATCAAAGATATGTCGAATTTTACTTGCATCAACTGTAGCGTGAAATTTGCTAACGCAGATATACAACGTGAACATTACAAAACTGATTGGCATCGGTACAATTTAAAAAGAAGAGTTGCAGAATTGCCACCAGTTACGGCCGAGGATTTCCAATCTCGTGTTTTAGAAATGCGTAACACCGAAGCTATGGTCAATGCTGAGAAGCAGATGAGCTTATATTGTAATGCCTGCCGCAAGCAATTTAGCAGCCAAAAAGCTCATGACAATCATTTTAATAGCAAGAAACATCGAGAAAACCAGCATAAATTTGAACAACATAATGATGGAATCGATAAAGATATAACAACAAAATCTATAATACAAACGAAAACAGATTCAGCAGTAATTACGCATGTTCACAATAAAATGAAATATATTTTGACGACCGACCATACTAATGGAGCCCTTCACAACGACGATTATGAAGATGTTGAAGAAGATGAAATAATAGGCGCAGATTTACAATTTGAAGATTTGCCAGAAAACCCGCTGAGCGTTAGAGATTGCATCTTTTGCGTACACCAAGCTGAAGATATTATGGATAATTTAAAGCACATGTCAACGACTCATTCATTTTTCATACCTGATGCAGAATATTGTATAGATCTGGATGGATTGCTCCACTACTTGGGTGAAAAGGTGGCTATTTATCATGTTTGCTTGTGGTGTAATGATCGCGGAAAAACCTTTTATTCCTTGGATGCGGTGCGCAAACATATGATTGATAAGGGCCATTGTCAAATGTTGCATGAAGGTCTAGCCTTAGCGGAGTATACAGATTATTATGATTATAGCTCGAGTTACCCAGATCACGTAATATAAAATTTTTGCACCCGTTTTAGGGGTATTAAAATTTTCTTTTTAAAGGACCAAGACATGGATATCGATGAAGAGATTGTACCCGATCTTTTGGATGGCGATGAATATCAATTGGTCTTGCCTTCCGGTGCAGTTATAGGTCATCGCTCTTTAGTGCGCTATTATAAACAATACTTGAATCCAAATCGTTGTATTGTACCGAAGAAATCCGATCGTATGTTGCATCATCTGCTGAGCACCTATCGTTCTTTAGGCTGGTCTAATACCCAACAGCATGCTGCGGCTCGGAAAGCACGTGACATTCATGTTATGAAACGCGTACAAGCCAAATGGCAGATGAAACTGGGTTGCAAAGCTAATAAGTTACAAAAGCATTATCGTGCACAAGTTCTATTCTAAAAAAATATTCATATTTATATAGAAACTACATTTTTTTTACAATCAGATTTGAAAAGAATACTGAGAAGATCGATGAACTAACCCTTCACAGAAATTTAAATACAAAATACGAATCAAACTAAAATTTGTGGAAATTCTTCGGTAACCAGTTTTGAAAGTTTCTAAAAGCATAAGAACTTTAGTTATTGAAAAAAAAAAACATTAATATAAGTAAAAAAAAAATAAAAAATTAAAGCCCGTATATGCCTATTTAGTAACGAGCTTTGTTGAAAATATTTGCCATTAAAACTTGATTTTTTGCAAAATTAAATAATCTGTAAAATATATTAGTTTGGGGAAAAAGAAATCCATCCAATCTTATACGAACTTCAGGACATTATTTAACATTTCGAATTGGAAAATAATGGATTTCTTTTTCCCCAAACTAATAGTATAACAGAGACCATACAAAAAATAGTCAGAATATTTATATTTCTTATTAGTATTTTGGCTACTTTTTTAACTATCAAAAAAAATGGAATAGTGGAAATGCAATTAATAACCGCTAATCTTCGGAGCGCATTACTTTGCTTACCATTAGTCGCAGGGTTCCTAAAATTTAAAACAAATGATAAATCATTTATCCCTGCCAATATGTTTGGTGCATGCTCTGGTGCTATCAGTGGATATATAAGTGGAGATTTAGCTGTCATAAGGTTAATGTTTAGTGTGATAGATAGCGCTGTAGGTTTATTTGGAATGCATTATTGCTAAGTATACCTGACGTCAAGTTAAGTAAGCATATCATGTCAATTTGAAGTTAATAATTTATTTTATTGAGATCCACAACTCAACCTCTTAAAGTCCAACCTGACGCTTGGGAATTTATAAGGTGAGAATATCGATTCTATTATTAATTGACGAAATTAAGCAAAGAGTAATTGTTTAGTCCCTGAGAGTTATGGTAAATATACAAATACAAATTCATGGATGAAATTTGCTAACGCCATGACAACGAAGGCGATTCGTAAAGAAATACGTAATTGTAATGAAAGTGTAATAAAAACATCAGATTTAATATGAATCCAAAAACCGTTGTGAAATGGGGGAAAAGAGAAGATACAAATGATCTTCTAATCCGGCCGAAAAAGATTGAATCCACAGTACTATCTGAAGCTGAAGAAGAATCAATCATTGCGTTCAGAAAAATTACACAATTACCTTTGGATGATGTTTTATACAGCATTCGGAAAACAATTCCTCACTTGATAAGATCAAGCTTGTATAGATGCCTGCAGCATGATGGCTGCTCTGTTTTGGCTAAAAAGCAAACTGCTGCTATGAGTGATAAAAAGAAGTTTAAACAACATTCTATAGACTATTTATGCACTGATATTGCACAGGTATGAACTGAGGAAGGAAGGCTTCATTTATACGTTGCAATTGATAGAACTTGTAAATTTGTCGGTGGTGACACTTCACAAAAGACAAACCAATTTGATAAAAGCTTTACCTTATAAAAGACATAAAGTTCTGACCGATAGTGGTATTTAATTTACGAATCACAATCATCATAAAAATATGCTTTTACTCATATATTTAAGCGTATTTGTAATGAAAATTACATAGAGCTTAGAAAGAGACAAGTAAAGCATCCATGGACTAACGGACAGGTGGAGCTCATGAATAGAACGCTTAAAGATGCAACTGACAGCATACGGGCAATTGAGAGTATCAAATAAGCTGAAGCAGAGCCTTTGCTGGTGGAGTAAGGTCCACTTGGTTACGTAAAGGTTTAAATAATGACAATAAAAGATTGAAAGCTTTAGAAGCTAAGATGGCACAAGATGGAATTATTCTGACCAAAGCACAGCTGCAAGCACTACAGAAACGTCGTAACGAAAAAGAAGCACGGGAGAAATTGAGACTCAACATTCAGGTTATTTAGATGAGGTTATTGGATCTGCATATAAGAGAAATATATAGTATCATGCTTTTGAGTTATTTCTCAGTATAGAATGTATAGAGCATACCTTTTCTAAGGCATATTCATCTCAAAGTAAGGATATGTGTGAACGTTTTAATAAAACGATGAAACAAGAGTTCTTTGGCACAACTATGCGTAAAAAGATTTATACTGTAATGTTTATTGATGTTGTTGAGAACTAATCTGCTCGGCTGTTCCCGCCAGGACTTTCGTCCTATATCGCTAAGATATACTCAGCGTAGGACGTCACTAACAAAAGAGTTTGAATTGAAAGACAATTTTGTATTTTGCGCTAAGGTAAACTCAGCGATACTGTTGTGAATTTCAATTCAAACTCTTTTGTTAGTGACGTCCTACGCTGAGTATATCTTAGCGATATAGGACGAAAGTCTTGGCAGGAACAGCCGAGCAGATTAGTTTTCAACAACATCAATAAACATTACATGGTGATCCTGCAGACTACGATCCTGCTAATAATATCTTAAATTTTACCATCAACACCAATTTCATATGGAAGAATATACACCACGAAATCCAAATCCCACAGCTATATATATACCAACACCCATCAAAACAGGACCAAAACCAATATCCGTAGAAGAATACCGACGAAGAAGCAACACCACCAAAACCAATCCAGCCATCCCCCACGACAAAACTAGAGGAGGACAATTGGTTAAAAAACGAAAAAGGGTATCCTTCCTCCAGCATCAAGTCAAAAATCCCATCCCTTGGAACACTGCTACCAAATACTGGGCAGAAATTGACGAAATAGAAAGGTGGTTTGAGAACAAAAAAAAAACAACAATAATATAATGCTTGACATAAAAAATTATGATAACCTGATATCCACAGTATATGTAAAAGATAATTTTATCTATTTCATAATAATTATAATTATAATATACTTAGCAGTCAAAATAAGTAATTATTTCAAAAATTATGTAAGCAAAAAAATAACAAATAATAGTAATGTTTAAAACTATTCATAATATATATATAATATAAAAACTTTCCTCAACATTTATTTGTCCACTTCAAAAAAAAATTTTTGTTGCCTCCATAAATGGATAGAATAGACGAGATTAATAATCTCAATAAAAAAACAATAATAAATCTAAAAAAATTAGGAGAAAAAACATACAAACCTGAAACTATAGACAGTAAACTAGAAGAATTAGAAAGTTTCAGAAACAGCGTTAATACAATTAAAGAAGATCCCACCACAGAAAAAACTACTTAATTATTAGACAAAATAAACATATTTAAAAACATTATTAATAATATACATTAGCCAAAGAATTGCTACAGAATAGAGAAACCTTGAAATCCGAACAAACAATGGCTTTTAATTTAGAATTAGCTTCTAAATCCATACCCACATTTTCCGGTAACTATAAAGATCTCAACGCATTTTTAAAAGTTACCGAAATAATTAATAATACTCTTGATACACAGTCCAAACACCAACTAATAGATTACATTTTCTATTGTAAACTATCTGCAAATGTCCGTACGTCCTTATCCGCAAATAATGATCCCAAAACCTATGAAGAACTAAAATCGGCATTAACAAACAGATAGAAATCAAATAAAACAATTCCACAACTTCATGCAACACTATCCAACACAACACAAAAAGGTAGCATAACAGGCTACAAAGATAATATACTCAACATAATAGGAGAACTAAACGAGCTCCAAATAAAGGAAATAAGTCTTAACCCTACCAACGAACAAAGATAATTAATCACCAACCTCAATGATACATACGCACTGACCGTATTCAAAAACGGTTTAGATGATTCTATAAAACCAATTGTATTTGCGGCACAGCCGAAATCTTTTTCAGAAGCAATTAACATTGCACTAGAGTACGAAAAAACGATCCAAAATGACCGTAAAATAATGAGTATTAAAAATAATCACAATAATAGAAACTACTCCAATAGTAGAAACCACCATAATAATTCCAGCATTGTTTATAACAACCAAAATAATAGAAGGTATAACAACAACAATAATAACAGGAATTACCACAACAACAATTATAAGAATACAAGGAGTTATAATAACAACAACTTCCATAATAATAATTCCTATAATAGAAACAACAATCTATATCAAAGGCAAAATAACAATTATAACAACTACAACACCGGGAATTATAACAATAACAACAACCACAGAAGTCATAATATCAATAACAACAACAGAAATCATAACAACAACTATCAAGGAAACCAGAGAAACAATTATAGAAACAATCACATACACGCTATGGAAGAACAGGGAAACGGATCACACCCGAATTCCCTGATGCCGTCACAGAATTCGGGACTGAATGCTTAAATCAGGCATCAAGTATACCCTCACAAATTTTCACAATCTCAAAATTATGCAACTATATAACATTAAATATTAAAAACGCAACCGAACCAGAATTAACATTTCTAATAGATACAGGAGCAGACATCAGCCTCTGCAAAGTACACTTATTAGAACACTATCTACAAGATAACTCCGAATGCATAAATCTTTCAGGAATAACTAGCGAATGCATTCAAACAATTGGAACAACCAAAATAGAAATAGAGCTAGGAAATGAAACTACGATACATAAAATACAATTAGTAAACGAAGAATTTCCGATAAAAACAGACGGAATTATAGGTAGAGACTTCTTACAAAAATATGCTTGCAATATAAATTATGAAAATTTTTCCTTAACCATAAATACTAATGATGAACAAATCCACCTCCCCATTTATGACCAAACAATTAACAAAAACAAAATACTTCTACCCCCAAGATGCGAACTTATAGTACCCATAGATATTAAAACACAAAATGACACATTAGTACTTAACAAAGAAATAGAGAATGGAATATACATAGCCAATTCAATAATACCAAAAGATGGACAAAAACAATCAGACAGCCATAAAAAAATGGCGAGTTGTTGTAGACTATAGAAAATTAAATGAAAAAATTGTAAACGATAAATTCCCTCTCACAAGGTTAGAAAACATTTTAGACAAACTTGGCAGAGCAAAATATTTCTCAACTTTAGATATGACTAGTTCATTCCATCAAATAAAATTAAATGAAAAATCAAGACCTTTAACAGCATTTTCTACACCCAATGGACACTACCAATACACCAGATTACCATTTGGACTTAAAATTTCGTCTAACAGCTTTCAAAGAATGTTAACAATAGCATTATCAGGCCTAGACGCTGAAGCATTTCTATACGTAGACGACATCATCATTCATGGTTGCAACTTCGAACACCACAACAGAAATCTGACAAAAGTATTAGAAAAACTTCAAAAATACAATTTAAAATTAAACCCAGAAAAATGCAATTTTCTACAACCTGAAGTAACTTATTTAGGACACCTAATAACTCCCCAAGGCATAAAACCAGACCCTGCAAAATATGATATTATTAAAAACTACCAGCAACCCAAAAACGCGGACGAAGTCAGAAGATTCGTAGCATTCTGTAATTACTACAGAAAATTCATACCAAACTTCGCCAACATCGCGCAACCATTAAACAATTTACTAAAAAAGGGACAAGCATTTAATTAGACAGATAATTGCCAACAAGCATTTTTGGAACTCAAAAATAAACTCATTTCCCCTCCTATACTACAATACCATAATTTTGAAAAATCCTTCATCCTAACAACAGACGCATCAAACTATGCCCTAGGTGCCGTACTATCACAAGGAGAAATAGGTAAAGATCTACCTATCGCCTACGCAAGCAAATCCTTAAATAAACACGAAAAGAACCAACTCATCATAGAAAAAGAATTATTAGCAATCCATTTCGGAATAACCTATTTCAGACCTTATCTATTCGGAAGAAAATTCACAGTGGTAACTGATCATGGACGACTTGTATCTTTATTTTCACACAAAAATCCTACATCAAAACTAACAAGAATAAGAATAGAATTATCAGACTACGATTTTGACATAATATACAAAAAAGGTTCCTGCAACACCAACGCAGATGCATTGTCAAGAATAAATATCAATTCTGACATACTCAAAGAAATGATCCCAACTTCCAGAGAAGAAAACCAGGAACGGATTAAAAAGACCTTAGTAATAACAAGAAGCAAAGCGGCAATACAAAATGAAAATGAAGCAAACATGTGGGAATGTACGTCAATTAATGACATTAAACATACCAGAAATCTGGAATTCAAATT
Source organism: Glossina brevipalpis (assembly GCA_000671755.1). NCBI lineage: Eukaryota > Metazoa > Arthropoda > Insecta > Diptera > Glossinidae > Glossina > Glossina brevipalpis. The sequence continues at coordinate 750,372 of KK351106.1, forward strand.
TGAAAGCGGTATAAAAGACATTATAATTGAAAATATTAAAGAGTTAAACTGCACGCGTGTAAGATGCAATGAATATCCAGATCATTTCGATGCGCTCTTGGAAAAATTGTCATCAAAACTCAGTAAGTTAAACTATAAAGACTATGCATTAAGTCTAAATGATGAAATTTTTAAACATATATCTAAAGAAATATTGAAAGAAGAATTCAACAAGATTAAAAGAAACCGCATAAACATTTTATTGTACAACGAAAGAAAAAGAATAAAAAATGAAGAAGAAAAACTACAATTAATAAAAGAATATCACACTAGCACTTACTCAGGACACTTTGGAGTAAGGAAAACATTCCAAAAATTAAACCAACGATACATCTGGCGCAATATGTTTCAAATGATAAAAAATTATATCAAACAATGCCACATCTGCCAAACAAGCAAACAAATCAAGCATACGAAAGAACCGCTTACAATCACGGACACACCATCAACATCTTTCGAAACATTATGCATAGATACTGTAGGACCAATAAAACCATCAAATAATTATCGATATATATTAACAATTCAATGTGGATTAACAAAATACATAATACCACACCCCATTCAAAATAAAAGTGCAAAGTCCATTGCTAAAATATTAGTAGAGGAAATTATACTTAAACATGGACAATTTAAAATATTAAAATCCGACAGAGGAACAGAATTCAATAACGAATTAATGAAAGAAATATGTCTATTATTAAATATCGAAAAAAGGTTCTCCACTCCATACCATCATGAGACATTAGGAACGGTAGAAAGAAACCA
>KK351107.1:0-10739 GCA_000671755.1 Glossina brevipalpis
TCCTTTCCCAAGAGCGGTCTAACTTTTCGCTGTCTTTCGTCATCTATAACATAAGCTGTTGATTGATCTTGTAAAGACGATATATCTTCACGTGGACTTTTAGGTGATGGTATGATGATTTTCTTTTTTGAAGTAGTGGGAGGCGCGAAGGTAGCCATGCGAATGTCCATCTCATCCGACTCAAAATCATCGACGAGTCGTGTCGTTGGTAAATGCGAATTCTCTGCGTGTCGTGGTTTACATTTTTCAGATATCGTAGTTAGGCCATCTGAACCGATTCGCCGAACTATTGGTGTTCCTTTCTTATAATTTTGGAATTCGACTTTTTCTTGTTTTACTTTATTCAATATTATAACCGACTCCTCCGTTTCCAACCACATTTCTTCCTCCTCTTCTTGTTTCACTGTAATTCCCGGGCATATTCCACATTTCTCACATGTTTTTGACTCGTTGGATGTAGGAGATGGTTGGAGTTCCTCGGATGCTGCTGGTTCTTGTTTTATTTTTTTTCGAAGCATCTCAGAAGCTAAGTTGTCTTGTTCATCTATAATTCTCTTTACTATTCTAGCCCATTGACCCCCCATATTATTCCGTTGCCTAGGTACCTCAAATGCCGTTAGTTCATTCTGAACCAGTGGTGTAGAGTCCGCAATGGAACCTGTAGGTGAGATTGGTTCAGACTTTATTACTGGCAACGGGCGCGTTCTGTGTCTATCAAATACTACGGGCTCTTTGATTGTTTCATATTTAACCTCCGGTCTGAATCTTTCAGATGTTGTTTCAGATGCTGTTGCTTCCTCCTGTTCTCTATATTCTACGAATTCGAACGGTTCAAACTCTGTTGTTACCACAGTATATAATCCGTCAAACGTGTCTTGCAAATCTTCGTATCTATCTGAGATCTCAGAAAACTCCGTCTGTAACGCTTCTTCTTTCAACATTTTATCATATTTCTTTCTCATATGCGAAATTTTTTTATCTTCTCTACTGCGTGCCTTGTGTGCTTTGGTTCGCTTAGATTCTACTCTCACATACCTTCGTGGTGTCTAAAAATCAAATGAGATCAAAGTATTTTTTTTTTCTATATTACAATTGAACTTACAAAGACATAAAATATACCGTAACCGATCCCAAATATCAAAGTTAGAGCAAGAAAAAATTTGGACACTTGAACCACAAAATGCACAACGTAAACGAGTAAAAGTTCCATAATGGATCTAAATAATTGTCCAAAAATCTTGGCGATGTCGTCTATCACCTGCTTGAACATTTCGTTAAATATAAATAAGACACAAAATTTCTCTCAACGTACAATTTTTGTTTCACAAATAATTTAAAAAACTCTCCAATAAAAAAACTATCAAGAATGTAATCGCGAAAGAATTAAAAATTGTTCGTTATATAATTTTGATTTCATTTTTTTTATAATTTTTGAAAAGAAATGGAAATATCAAGACATAGTAATGAATGGTGCTGGGTAACGTTAAGAATTTTTTCATAATTATTTATAGTTGCTTCTAAAAAAAGAAAAAAAGCTTTAGCAACACTGCTTTTATCTTTAAGGTCTTAGATAATCTAATATATATTGTGAGATATTAAATTGAAGATTTTATAAATTTGTACTGCCTATCTTCTCTTCTATATCCAAACCTATTAGATGTTGTTCATTTAGTTCATTCAGTTGCTGCGCTTCCCTCTTCAATCATGTAAATCATTCGGATTTTTCAATTCCGACTCATCATTTCTTCTATGCTTAGCGTTCGATTCAGGCCCTTTAGAATTTAAGCGTTTAATTTTGAGAATGATTTCTTGGATATCACAGGCAATAGATGATAGTTTTTTACTACGTAGGAAGAATTGATTAGGAAAGACAAAGTCTCGATTGGTTCAAATAATTTTTACCATAATTGCATTCTCCATTTTTAATAATTCTCGACAAAAATTGGTGAAAAATAGAATTTTCGTGTATCAAATGAATGTGGAAAGTTTGTACAGGGTAGAAAAGTTTTCCAACTCCCTCTCCAATATAAACATTCTCAGTGTTATCTAGTGAAAAAATATTTATTTGACGTAAACATTAAATTTACTCTGCGATACGTTTCCACTACATAACTCTACTTTTTGCTCCCCTTCTTCTACAAGGGTTCTCTTAAAGGTCAATTTTTACATGTAAGCAGATTATAATTTTTTAATATTTGTTGACGCAGACATCTGCTGAACAATATGAGACAAACGGCTGTAAGGTATATAATAGTTAAATTAAATAATTTAATTAATGAGGCGAAGAGCTATAGGGTATATAACCATCGAATTTTGTCATTTTGTGTGCAACTCCCAGTAGGAAACTTCGGAGACCTCACAAGGTATATGTATATATTCTTGATCTGTATTAAATTTAGAATCGATTTAAGTATGTCCCCCATCCTGTCTGTCAATTTGTGTAATGTCTTTGGTAAACATTCTCCTGGCCGGAAAAATCAAGACATGTCGGCTTGAAATTTGGCACGAACATTGGACCAAATTAAAAGACACGCCCACAATATGACGTAAGCTGAGAACATCTCTGATTTTAACAAAAAGAAAGTTGATTGTTTTTGCTTATTATTCATAAGCAAAACAGATAGATCTACAAAAATCTCTACATATATTGAGCTAGCTATCCTCCTCTAGCGTCCGTAAAAAGTGGAAAGGATCGATCACGCCTTCTGGATATAATAGAGTATTGGAATTTAATATTTTTCCAACATTAAAAAAGAGAACATTCAGAAACCCTATAAAGTGTATATTCCTGATCGGTATCAAATTCAGAATCCACTTAGACATATCCGTCTGTCCGTCTGCTTATCCAACTGTCTGTGTAATGTCTTGGAGAATCATTTTTCCCGATCGCGAAAAGTAAAATATCTGGATGAAATTTGGCCAAAAATAATGAAATTTCTTTCCCATAGATTGGTATTGAAAATGGTCTAAATCGGTCACAGGTCACGCTTACAGTATAAAATGTTTATTATTTTTTATTTATTATTTGTTTTTGAATGTTTGGCTCACTGCTTATAGACTACCCTATATTAATCTCACGCGATATTCCATAAAAATTGGAAAATTGTGCCACGCCCCTCCATTAAAATGTAGTTTTTCTATCTTTTTCTTTATGATAAAGTTGATAGCACAGCTGAATATAATTTTCTTTCTCGGATTATATGTTGGGGTTAAGTTTATTGCAGTATCACCAACGCTCAAGGCCAGTTTCTTATTTTAAATTTTTTTCTTAAAGATTGCTTTGTCCATTCTCTGAGATATATATATTTCCGCTAAGAAATGCCTTCAAGAACAGTTTACTTAATAAAGTTCCTCCTTATTTATCAACTCAGTTTAATTTCCCGACAATAACTTTAACTAAAGTATTAGAAGTTAACATTTTTTTTTGCATTGACGAAAAACTTTAGATCCCATGTAAGTCACTTATTTAGCCCATTTGAATGGCTCTGGTAAAACATTTTATGACTCGAGTGAATTTTTCTTTATTTATTCTTTGCTTTTTGAATAGTTTAATTCACAATAAGGCAATGGCTAGATGTTTTAGTATCAATATATTGCCGAATTGTTTATTAAATACGAGAGCTTTTGTGAGAAGTAATAATTTAAAAACACTTTTAAGAGGATTTAATTGAAGTGGAATTAGCTTTTATTGCAAAATTTTGTGGCGCATATATGTGCTATTGAATCGAAAATTTTTCTTCTCATATTACTTAGACGAAAAGCTAATGATTGTACCTTAGCTTGTGTATCTTAATAAAGTTCATATAAAAGGAGGGCAAAGAATTGAGTTACTGCCATAATCTTAATTCATAATATATTTTGCGCTTTGTTCAAAACGATAACTATCAACGATTCAGTGTAAGGTGCTTGGACGAATTTTGCTAATTTTTTCGCTTCAAAAAGTCCTTGAGAAAAATTGGTACAATATATATTAATCGAAATATTTTCCATCATTTTCTATATCTTTTTGCAATCTTTCTCGCAACTTGAATCGGAAGAACTCATGATCTTTTGGTGCTACCCATGAATCAGTACTTTTTCGCAATTCTTAAACTTTGTGGAACCGCCAAGCGATGATGCCAAGCTATGGTGCATGTTGCTGTTTGTATGCACTGAAAAATTTAGTAATAGTAAATCGTAAAAATGGTTATGTCGACAATGCATGTAGAAAATGCAACTTTCAGCGTTCGATTATTAGCGGCAGTATACACTGATTAATTCAATAAAACTAAATAGAAAATTGTTGTTTTGAGTAGAGGAAGGTCAAAATGATCGAATTCAACCCTTATTCCCATATTTCCCATTATTTTATCATCTTGCAAATACGTAATAAACATTATTTTTTTCTTTTTACATTTTTCCTTACCTAACAAATGCGTAGCCTTTATCCTTAAAAACTCGTATTTCCTGTATTGGACCGAACGGTGAAAATGTTTTTTGTAACATTTCTTCACTAAGAAAACCCGCTAAAGTACCGTTCATACCGCCACAATAAACGGTACAATTAGATGGACTGCTTTGATTATAGACTTCATCGAATGATAATGGTTTAGCATTAGCTGCACGGAAATAGAAAAAAAAAAAACAAAAAACAAAAAACAAAAGTAAGCCAAGTACAAGGCAAATACATTATATAAGACATTTGTTTTTTAATTTCCTCAAAAGAATGAAAAGTATTTTAAAAAAAAAAAAAGCAAAACCACTGTGTGGGAAAAAAAAATTCATTTATGGATTATATGCACAACTTACCATCTGGTTTGGAGTTTGGCGGTTTTCTTGTGGCCCAGTTTGTTCGTATCGAACGTGAACCTAACCATTGCCCATTCATAGCTGTGATGGCGGTTTCCGCTTCCTGTTAACAAACATAATAAAAACCCAATAAAAAAAATAAGCATTTATATAATAATAATAATAATAGTAAGAATAATAATGTATTGAGTGAATAATATATTAACTGCATATCCGGTTATACTTGCACATACGTATATGCTTGAATCTATATATATTTATATATATATTTATATATATATATTTTTATATATATATATATATATATAGATGCTTAATAATGTGTACTCACATATGTAAATTTATTTTTATCGCAATATATTATAGTCATTTTTTACATAATCACACACTTGAATACTTATCCTATAAATCCTATTCATTCAAATCCTACTCGTTACACAAACCTCCTATACGATTGATAAAAAAAAAAAAAAAAAAAAAAAAAAAAAAAAAAAAAAAAAAATAGCGCCTTTAAAAATACCCAGAAAGCAACAAGGAAAGATACAATCAGTAAAGATCTTTATCAATAAATGCAAGTTGCGAAGTTTTCTATCTGATATTTGTACGAATTTGTTGCGAGAATAATTTTTAGTAACTTTTCTCAGCTTCCATCTTTTAGTTTTACGAGTTATTTAACTTCTGCTTTGGTGTCCTTCTTCTTCAATTTCCCTTTCATCTCTCTGGTAAATATTTATTTTTTTAATTTAATTTTCTTTATAAATTTTTCATGTGTCTTAAAAAAAAAAAAAAAAAATAGAAAAAGAAATAAATAATAAAAAAAAATCGAATAAAAAGAACTAAAACTATAAATAAAATAAATAAAAATAAAGAAAAAAAATAAAAAGAAATAAAAAAAATAGAAAAAAAAATTAAAGCTGATAACCAGTAGATTAATAAATAGTCAGAGGAAGTTCCAGAATATCAGTTTTTTTTCTCTACCTAATATTTTTTTTTTCATCAAAAATAATTAGTATAAATTAAAAAAAGAATTAGTTAATTAATTAATTAATTAATATACAAGAGGACCTGAGTAGTAGCGCTTTCAGTTTAGTTAGTAACCTTATCTACAACTTATTTATTTTATAGAATTTTCCATCTAAAATTAATGTTGTGAAGTTCGAAAAGACCTTATTAGGTTCTCTTAGTAGGAATTATTTTTAAGAAGTGAAACACAATTCATGTCATGTTATTTAAGAATCAGAGGGTTACTTAATACTCCTACTTTTAATAGGAATAATTTCCAAGAAGTGAAACATAATTCTATGCCTTCGTCATGTTCGATTTTGAAAAGTTATTAAATATTTTGAGGCAAATGGGGGCCCTTCTGCACCATACTTTCTTAATCGACTTGCACTTCATAATTCCTGTTTGCACGATTCTAAATCGTGTTAAATTATACAAAAAAAAGCTTTTAATTTAAATATTAATTTTTATTAATCATTAATTTAGAATTTTCTTCTTAAGAATTTTTTAAAACGGATTAATTGCTCCATTGCCTACTACTACTACACAGTGGCCAAGTGAAATAAATAAAAAAAATTAAAGCTCTTATCTCGACTAAATATTATCTTCAATAAAAGGCTCTCCTTCTAAGCCAGTTAAAGCAATGTCCGTTAAATGATAGACTTAATATTTCGCATTGGGCTTTGAGAGGTCTGAGATTTCGTATCAATATTTCCAATATGAGGAAATATTGATACGAAATCTCATTGGAAATATTGATTCCCTTAGTCCCTGATATATTGCCTGGGTTCGTTCGCCGGATTCCAGGCGTCCTAGTCCTATCTTATAAACCAGTTCCTATCCGGAGCTAATAAAAAAACGCACAAGTCTGGTTCATTTCATTTTCATTTATTTCATTTATTTATTTATATCTATATACAAAATAAGTCTTAAAAGTACTTGTCCCTCCGTCACGGTCGGATGTCTTTATCACCCCCATGGACTTGTTTGGTTCCTCCGAGTCATATGTACACGGAAGATTACGAAAAGAATCAGAAAAGGGCGACCACTCATGCCGCCAGACAGTAACCAAAAGCGGAAGAGGAACTCTTTGTCGTTCCCCATTTTGGTTTACTGTCTCAGCAGGTTGCGTTGCCACCTTTTCTCACTCTTTATCAGAGTTACATTTCATTACTTAAACTTATGCTGTGGGTTACTGCATACGGCAGAAACCGCGCAACAAACTAGGAAGGGAGAGCGTGCGTGCCAAAACGAGGGTACGACTTTGGTCCTTACAGCTTAAAAATGAGGATAAAAGCTTCTATCTCTTGACTAGATGTCAGTTCAAGGAAATAGAAAATCCCAGAGCTCTAAGACAGTATTTTTTCACTGATCGGTTTAATATTTTGTATTAGACGTAGGTCTATGGATTTGTAAATGTAGCTAAATGGATTTTTTAAACGGTTAGCTTTACTTATTAAAAAATTTTGGACTCTTTAGTATATATTTCTTTTTTGCTTTAATCATAAAAAATTTTTAAATTGACTTCAAACCGATATGAACATGGGTATCATGGTATCAAGGTCCAAGTTTTTATCTTAAATTGGACTGACGGACAAATGTTGTTCCAATGCATTAAATTTTCAGTTCTTTGATAGTAGACGGACGGATGGACATAATTAAAGTGAAAATATATGTAACGTGCTTATAAAAATGAAAAATAAAAAACAGAACGAAAGGTCAACCACACACCTTGGATATGATGGAATTGCTTTTACTTTCACCAGCAGCAAAATTACGAAACAACGATTAACAAATCAACTTTCCTGTCTTTCAGTGTTATAGATATAAAACTGTGTACAAAATATGCTCGTAGACACGCCCTTAATAAAAAAAAAAACCAAATGAGAAACAATGAAATCTTTGAAACAAGTTTTAACGCTTCGTCTCATATCATCTAAAGTTCCTTTGCTTGTTATTTTTCTATTTCCTTTTTTTTCAAGCATTTTTTGTTTTTTCTTTTTTCTCAACTATTTGTCCATTTTAAGTGTATTGCAACAAACTTTAATTGACTTTTTTGGAAATTTCATTGAAAACAGAAGCTAGATTGTGGCATCTTTACTAAGTATGTGTGGGCTGTTTGTATGTGTAGATGTGAATCCATATTCCTTCGTGTGGAAGTGAGAGTAAATACATAAACAAACAACATTTTGATGAATCTACCGTGAAAAGAAAAAAAAAACAAAAAAAATTCTTTAAAAAAACATTCAAAAAATCGTTCTTTTTTCTCTTATGTCTTTCAAGATGGACTAACGAAGGACATGAAAGCGAGTTAAAAACAAAGAAATGAGATAAAACTTTATCCTTTTACCTTACGTTTGATGATGATTTAAGAGTTTTACTAGTTTGTTAGTCAAATTTAAGTAATACATGCGCATATGTATTAGAATGGAATGGATTGAGTTGAGGAACGAAACGAAAGTTTCATTTTTTATATTTAAGATACAGAAGTATTTATATATTCATTAGTAGATGAGAGAAAAGAAAGGATTTCATTTTTCTACCAAGGACTACTTTAGATATTATGTTCGGTAAAATGCACTCTACGAAGCACTTTTTTCAGCAGCAACAGCAGCAGCAGTAGTAGAGAAATCGCAATTAATTTAACTGAGCAATTATTTTTGGTGCTTCTGGGAGTTATGTCAAAGTGGATTAAGGGCTTCTTTTTCCACCAAAGTATGTACACGTTAAGATTAAGATTCTTATACCCAACAACAAACAAGTGGAAATGTCGTCATTTAGCTTTAAGTCTCGAATTTATGCAATAATGAAGTGAAAGAATATAACGTAGATAAGAAAACGTGAGAACAACTCCGTTTTTATCAGTCACAAAATAACTTGTAACTTTATTTTATTTTAGGTTATGTTCCTACTTCATCTGAGAGCAATTTTAAGACGAAATCCAAGACTATTTCGCCGGAGAAAGGTTCTATAGGCTTTAGTGTTGATGCTTTGCTTATGAATAGAATATTTTTTATGAGTTTTTCGGTAAAATGAGGAGAAATAAGATAAAATTTAGAAAAAATCTCAATGATATTTAGGGGAAAGTGAAATAAAATAGAAGTTTCTCATAAGGCACTCGGACATTTATACCTCGGGTGCAAAAGTAAAGTGACCATGTTCTCGCTGGAAAGAAATAAGACAAACGCAAGTGAACTTTAGGAAGCCCTCGATGATAATTAAGCGAATATAGAATGAAAGAGAGGTTTTTGATAAGGCGTTCGACCATTTACACCTCTATTTGCAAAAGTAAAGAGGTGTCTTCAAAAGACCATCTTCTTGTTCGAAAGAGTTAAGACAAACGCAACTCAAATTTAGGAAGTCCTCGATGATGACCGAGGCCGAATAGGATAGAACAGAGGCCTCCAAAACGGCATTCGTCCATTTACATCTCTGGATCCAAAAGTAAAGAGGTTTCTTCGCCTTGTCTCTTCTTGCACGAAAGACTTATAATAAACTTAAGGGGGTCAAGGAAATCCACGATAATGACTGAGACCGCATAGGATAGAATAAAGAATAGAATAGAGGCCTTCGACACGGCACTGGTCCGTTTATACCTTTGGTTCGAAAAGTAAAGAGTTTTCTTCCCCCTGTCGTTCTCCTTGTTCGAAAGAGATACGATAAATTGAAGTGAAATTTAGAAAGTCTTCGATGATGACTGAGGTTAAATAGGATATTATTGAGTATAGAATAGAGGCCTCCAACGCAGCACATGTTCGTCTACACCTCTGGTTGCAAAAGTAAAGAGTTTTCTTTTTGCTATCCATCTTCTTGACCGAAAGACGTACAGCAAGCACTAGTGAAATACCGCTGCAATGTTTATTGTGGCCAATCTTGGTGAGCAAAGGAAAAAAAAACGTAGTAGCACTCTGGTATACGCTACAAAGGCCTGTTACCATCTGAAGTGCCATAATTCAGATTTGCTAGTTCAAGGCATACAGTTCCGCTTTAGAGACTATACTACTTATTCTCGATTATCTTGTTTATTTTTCTATTGAATTCATCTAATGCCAGACACTGATTGCATTATTATTCCAATTTACATCGATTAAAGCTGTAGGTTATAAACAAATATAAGGGATTTCGTGGCCTTGTTTAATTTTATTTCATTTTTTCTTTTTTTGTTTTGTTTTGTTTTGTAAACTTAAGGCCACTGAATACAACTTCTTTGTGCTTAAGATGAAAAGCTTTGCATAAGAGCACTTAAAAGCATACTCTTCTAGCCTAAATTACATTTTATTTCTTTAAATACTAACGTAATTGCATTAAAAATTATTTCGATGCTTTTAAATATAAATAATTAAAATTTTTTTACAAAATGCTTTGCTTTTGTTGTCCTTCATAATGAACATTGGACATCTACTTTATGTAAAGCTGATTATCATAGTAGTTGTTGTAAACTGGTTTGTTTTTGTTGGTTGCTTGCTTGCTTGGTCATCATACTGTATCTTAAATTTCGCAAAAGAAAAATAGAAAAAAAGGAACTAAGTAATAAATAAAAAAACTCACATAAGCTACTTACAAGTGTATTGAGTTTTCGTAAAATATCACAACCCTTTTAATGACTAATAGTTCTATATATGTAAGGGAAAGCATTTGAAAAATTACTTTTACGTTAAGTTTAATTTTCAAAAAAAAAAAGGGAGAAAAAAAAGACGACCACTTGTAGTAAAGAACATTATTAAGAGAGAGATACTTAAATTGGATTCAAACTAATTACTTTTACAATATTACAGGAATTTACGATTCGTAACGAAAAAGTTTAGCAAAATATTGTATACATAGCTTAACACCCAGGAAGAAGAGTAAGAAAATAAACAAATTGAATGTTGAAAATGAATATCGACAATGAATGTCGACAATGAATGTCGACAATGAATGTCGACAATAAATGTCGACAATGAAAGTCG
>KK351107.1:24930-39130 GCA_000671755.1 Glossina brevipalpis
CTCTCTCTCTCTCTCTCTCTCTCTCTCCCTCTCACCATTTCGTTACACTGTCTACTGTTGTTATTTGTATTGCTTTGTATTGTATGCATTTCATTTGTAGAACACAATTACAAAAACATTGCATTGGAGGCAATTTCGTGCGCATTGAAATTGTTGAAAATAAATAGTTTCTGATGTCGACAGACTCAGTCGACGAATAATAATAATGATGATGATGATGATGATGATGACGATGACGATGACGATGACGATGACGATGATGACGACGATGACGATGACGATGGCGATGACGACAATGGCAACAGCTATGATTGCAGTCTTACTAATAGTGATTGCTCTGTAGATGAGTATATATGTACGTATGTATGTTATGTTATGTTATGTTATGTATGGGTGTGTGTACATACGCATCCCACATTCAATACAACTCATATAACAATAACTACAACATGCTTTTGCAACTTCAGTCCTGTTATGTTATGTGTTGAGAGTTTGTCATGCATATGGTTGGTAGCAAGTGTTATACTGTGTGTGTGTATGTGTGTGTAAATGTGTGTGTGCCTATGTGTATGGGTGTTGTTTAATTTTTTGTTTCATGCATGTATAACGTTATGTTACGAATATGCTATGAATTTGAAAACACAAACACAAACACGCTCACACACACACTCAATCAAGTATACCAGGAGAGGAGCTATCATGCAATCATTACTACTATAGCTATGAGTTTAGCTTACTCCCTTGTCAGTCTGTCTGACCGTTATGCCTCTTGTCTGTCAGTTTATTTATTTGTTTGCTTATATGCATACATTTTAATAGGCGTTTATGTGTGTAGCTAAGTGTGTGTGTGTGTGTGTGTGTGTGTATGCAAGTTCGTGAAACAAACCACAACAATGAGTAACGGTATGGAGTAGCTGATGTCGAATGTCATTGTTGTTGTAATTTCAACTGTCATACAACTTTTGTAATAATTTTTCGTTCGGTGGTTTTAATAAATACTCATGTACATATATGTATGCATACATGTATGCATATATATATAAGCGGAACATATCTTCTTGTATGTTCCTATTTGCAACGTTGGTGTTGTTTTTTTTTTATTGCAAATAAATTAAAATCAATTCTTTTTTTTTTATTTTTTTTCTTTTATTTTTATATATTTGGTTTTCTTTTTTTTCTTTTTTCTTTTTTATCATTCACATGCCTTTGACAAGAAAACATAGCAAAATTCTCTTTATAATCTTTTTCGGTTTCATACGATAAAAAAAAAAACAAGCTTTTGTGTTGGCATGTGTGATGTGTTTACCTTTTTTGTCAACTTTGCTGTTATTTAAACATATTTTAAATATATTTACTTAAATATTAAAGACTTACATACACACACACACACACACATACACACACTTGCATACATAAACACGTACTTCTAAAGGGAGAGAGAGAATATAACATTTTGTTTAACTTCTAAATAGATGTCAATACGTTTTGGGTTTGTTTCACTGACAGTAACTGTCCGCTTTCGATTTTATTTGTATTGAATGTGTCAAACAATCGGCAACAATTTCGAATTGAAGGCGACAGAAACAGAACACATACAAGCACAAATAAACTCATACCATCACATAAATTCACATAAACGTATGTACCTATTTACGTACATATATCTATCTATCTGTTATATATATATATATATATATATATATATATATATATGTATATATACATGAATATATAGAGAGATGGAAATATATATAGAGAGAAAACGTAAGGAACTAAACAAAACTAAACGGAAGCATACAGCAGAAGAAGAAATATTGCAAGTATTGATGTGATAGTTTTATCTTTACCTTGCCAGACAAACATACAAGTTTATCTACTACATATGCACACATGTGTACGTGCCATAGCTAAGCTAAGCTATATGATGATGTTAGCAGTGTAGTCTTATACACAATTTTACAGTTGCAAACAACTACAAATATGCACAATACGTGAGTTTGAGCATACACTTGTCATTGACACAAGGACGTCCGACTGTGGATCGGGTCAATTTATTTTTGTTGATACTTTTTACGACCATTGCTACTTGACTGAGAAGATATGTCATGTTCGTTAAAGCACAAAAGTTTTCTAAGAGATTGGTTAACGAAACACTCATATACATATATCTTGCATTTGAATCTAATATATTATATAATGATTATCTACATACGATTATCTACATACAAAGACTGAATTGTATAAAACTATGTAATCTATTTTATATCGCTGTTTCTTTGCTTCTTTTTCCTGATTTACAAACGTTTCCTGTTTTAATAGATTCAAAGAGGTTCGCTTTTATTACTCCAGGCAAATGAGAACAAATTTGTTTCGTCAGATGAACTTTGTTTTTTGAAATTGCTTAGGGTTTAGTTTTAATAAAAATTCAAGAGATCTTTATACCCTTTCGAAGCTTGTTCATAACAAGAGGCAAATTGGGTCCAACCTTTGAAAAAATTCCGAAATAAATAATATTTTTCTGTGCATAACGAATTTCATTTGAATTGGAAGCTTGCAAGCCTTGGGTAGAACAATAAAAATTGAGGTGAAGATCTTTTTAACGGCTTTTTGGTTCAATGTCTTGATTTAATAGCATTACTTTCTTAGCTACTGATTCCAACTAGGATTAGTTAGTCGAAGATCTTGTAAGGACTGTTTAAACAGATCGAAAGCTATGCTGTAATAAGCTTGTTGGCTTGTTATAGTGAACGTAAGACGGGAAAAATGATTTTATCCACCAAAGCGATATACAAGCCAATGCAATTTAGTCAAAAGAATTTTTATTCCCAAGAATAAATTCAAACAGAAAAATATGTTCTTAAGAACGCATTAAAAGAATATAGGGTTTATTAAATGCAGGGAAAGCCAAAATGTGGCTTTTGAAGACCGATTTGAGTAGCGCTGCTTCTTCGACTAATAAGGCTCAGACAAAATCGGATGATCCATCATCATCTGTCTCAATTTTACTTTAACTGATCTCGAAAATAATTACTTTTGTCTCACTTATTAAAGTAATTTGTATACATTACTTCTTCTTTGATTTGAGTTGTCCCACAATTTAAAACCAATTTTATGACGAATTCAGTAAGGCCTTGCTTGTCTTGTAATTAATCTAACAGTATAGCCGCTTAACCATGACTTACATACGAAATTGAAATCCCTTTATACCCTTTCTTTCTATTAATTACAGATGTGATTTGCTTTTATTCATCTGGGAAAACTGTTTTTCGAACATAGCTCTGTTATGCATTACAAATTCGATGCAAGTTTCATGTAAGAAATTTGTTTCTTTTTTCATACTTTAGCTGAAAACTTAAGTCTCACACTTTTTGTTCATATTTCTTGTTGTTGATATCAAGTTTCTTGAAAAGGGAAGTAAAGAAGAAAAACATTATTTGACTTTGATGCAGTAAAAGTTTATCAATCATTTAAAAAGTAAATTGCTTAGAAAACATGCTTGAGACGTGTTACACATTCACTGCTTGTGCATCGTATCGAGAGTTTTTTTTTTTTTTTTTAGTTCGCACATGTACATGTATAGCCCAACTGCACCTGGAGCTGCATATAAAACACAACAATCTCTGTTTATGCACTTATTTTATATATATGTATATACATAAATTACATTAGATAGATTTTTCTTCTTTTCCTTCAAATCATACGAACGTAAACTCAGACTACAGTTACTTGTCGTTTAATAAATAAACTACGATTACGACCTCTTTTATTTGCAAAAGAAAAATTTTATAAATTATAGATTTTTTTTTTAGTGGATTTATTAAATTCTATTAGATTTTGCAAAACATCGCTTCCTACAGTTCGCTATAAATTGGTTTAGGTGGATCGATTATCTCATTTCAAATAGTTTAACTTTAGCGAAAGGAACGAATTTTGTGAAATTGTAGTTTTCTTAGGGAATTACCCTAAGAAGATTTTATTCCAAATCTGTTTACCTCCCTTCAGTGGAGAACTTGGTAAATATCAAAAGAGGTGAAGATAATTTTAGACATCATTCAATGCAATGTTTATTAGTATTCTTAGTGTTGTCTCTACAAATTTTCTCTTAATTGACTTGAAATTTAAATTTTGAAGTTTCGAAATATAAAATTAATTTGATACTATTGGGCCACTTATTCTATAAATTAAAATCTGTCGATTCTATGAATGAGATTTTCGAGAAAGTTTGTCTCAAAAATTTTGAACAGTTAAGTTCTTGCCCAATTACTATTATAAATAAATTTTTGTCATTAAATATTATATAAAGGATTTCTCAACAAGAGTGCACTATTTACACTTTGGATCACTTTTTTTCATGCAAGTGGAAACTCTGAAATTTGACAGCTGTTACGTACAATTGTTGCGATTATGAAAAATTGAAAAAATACAAAACAAAAACTTGTTATAATTGTAAAAAAACCCCTTAGCAAAAATGGGGAAAGTTACGCTGAGATCATTCGCAAGCCTCGCAGAACTTTCGGTTGAGAAAGTGCATTTAATATATCAAATATTCGAAGAGTGGTCAAAAAATTTGAAAAAAACTGGGTCGACTGTAGACAGTAAGTTGTAAAATTGGTCTGATACAATTCGTTCCTAATAGCTTCCTTTTTTGGACCCAAAGATGTCAATGTTTAGTATACAACATATATAGTAATACAGTGTAGGTTATACACAAAAATGCTTGAGTAAATAGATACTAAGATACGAGGACGGACGGACGTGCTTAAGTTAATGGGCTTCGCATTCATATAACACACAAGTCTCCCAAACATTTTCTTCTGATAGTTGTGTGTATCCCCAGTTACACAAATACTAAGGTGCGGTATAGAAATTTCGATGTTTTTTGAGTTACATGCATTCGCCATAAGCGACTGTGTTCTCCTAAGCAGTTAGTTATCATGAAACTCGAAAAAGAAAAGATGCTTTCCCAGATGTTTCACAAACCTTAAACCGTATATCGGGGATAGAAGGTATACAATTATACAAATAAATTTCCGCCGTTTTCTATTCAAAATTTGGAATTCATTGTGAAACAGCGGTACGTTACATATTGTTCGAAGTATTGTCCTTCACCATTTGGTACTTCTCCTCCCATCTTTTAGACGAAATATGAATCTCGTAAGGAAAACACAACTTCGCTTTTGACGCTGTAGATTAAAAGAGTCTCTTGTTCAGCAGCGTTGTAAGATTGGAAGTCCCACTCAGCCCTACAATAGGCGATCGATTGTAACTATTAGGTAATTAGGAAGGGGTAATGTCTACTAATAAGAGTGGGGATGGTATCACATTCCAGGTTAGTGTTGCGAAAGTTTCCTGCACCAGTTTTGCTAAATGGAACTGAATTTCTACGTATTGAAAACTCATGATATCATTAGACTTAATATATTATGCCGGTTTTCCGTTCCATTTTCATTAGTTATTGTTAGGACCGTTCCCTTATGATGGTTACATTTCGCTGAAGCAAATCATAGTACGCTGCACTTACCAACATAGCTTACATAGTACGTTGCACGTAACTACGTAGCCTATCCTCCCGGATAGTGCCGTTATAGGTATTCAGTTTTATCGTCCAGGTTAATGGTTCGCCTAGTCCGCATAACGGGTATTCGCGCTTCGGATATCCTAACACAACCACTGTTCATAGCTCGTAAAGATTTAGTGGCATTATCTCTTAGAATTAAGCAGAAAAATTAAAATATCGCGGAAGTGATGCTTATTCGGCAAAAAAAAACCTTGACATTATCGGCCGAGAAAAATTAAGTGACGCGTATACGGAGTCAAAATAATACTTCAAAGTTATGTTTTTACTCTAGATAACCCAACTTACGATATCTTACGTTTTACATCTGACAATTTCCATACAAACTTCTGGTGGAGTCATCTGATAATTTCCGCAAAACCTTTTGGTTTGGTCATGTTTTGTCAGAGGGCGGAAACTTATTTGTACTCATTTTCTACTCCTATTATTCCTTCCAAATTGCACAAATGTTTTTTCATGTCTTTTTAAACAATTTCCATCCAATCCTAGAATGTTGCTTATTTGAATAATTCGTTTCGACGGTTATGCCACAAAATTTTTATGTGGACTTGATCGTATGAACGGTCATAAAATGCAAAAATTTATTATTGACCGATTTGAATAGTTTTCGGCGATAGATAGACAATACCAAAATGTAATTTTCTTAATCCCCTACTAAGTTTCGATCGTATTTCCCGATAACACTCTATTCCCTTTTTTTTGTGCCCTTAAAGGGCTTTAGGGCTTTAGGGCTTTAGGGAAGACTTCACGAAAACTATGTATAAATACAGAGAAAGTTCTTTTCTGTTTTTTTGTTTTTTGCTTTTGTTTTTGTTGTCGTTTTTGTTTGTGTTTTGTTGTTTGTGTATTCTATGTACTATATATGTATTAAACGCATATGGTGGCTTTACTTGTTGTAGTTGCTATGACATGCCGAACAAATTGCTTTAATTTAATAATAGTCCATATATTTAATAACTTTCTTTTTCGTTTTACCGCAACAGCCACACAAACATATTTCATTATTAACATCATAAATCATGTTAGAATACAAAGGATTGTTAATATATTTTCTGCAACACGTACAAAGGCGATCATATAGTACGACGTATTGTGCATATATGCTGGGACGAAGTTTAAATACTCGGTGGTATTGACAGAGAGAGAGAGAGAGAGAGAGAGTCAGATTTTCGCATCAAACTTTTGAAATACTAAAAACTAAGATTTTCTTATATCAATCCCAAGACATGTAAATATTGACCGAAAACTCGGTTTGTTTAAGCCTTTTTATGTCAACCAAAACCATCTTGATACCACCAAGTAATATCAGCTAAAATTGAAGTGAGTAGAGAAGTGAACTTGAATTTTTCTATTTTTGTTTAGGTAACTCTAGGATCGATCATCTCTAGAATATTCGTAGAAATTTTTACCCATCTTTCTAGAGTAGTTTGTGAATCATAATAAGCAAAAAACTTGTTTTTGTTGCTTTTAAAAGTAGAAGAAGTATTTAAGATATAATTTAAAGGCATATGGCCTTTGATTGACTTGGGCAATTTTCTACTCTCTACTTCTCTTCAAACTTTGAAGCAAGAAGTTTCCATGCCTTTATCTAGTTTAGAGACGATAACTTAATTTTTGCGATGTTTTTTTTTTTTGCCTATTGGTACCACTGACATATGGACGGATAGATCTACTTAGATCAATTCAAAATTTGGTATATATTAAATATCACTTCTTGATCTTGAAAACATTTCGACGAAACAAACATATCCCTACCATCCGGGGTAATGGGAACAAAATCTTATAACCCCTATACCCTCTAAGTCTTTACTTTTGAGTGGAGATAACATTATCGCCATTAAGAGAAACACTATTATTATCAGTACCATTGTTATCACACAACTTTATATATATATATAAATACCTATCTATGGCTGTACATTCCTTTACGTACGTCTGACAAAAGATATTTTTTTTTTTTTTTATAAAAACAAAATTTTTTTTTTTTAAATATCAACTTCAACTAAAGCGGTAAACGTTTACCAACTGCTAATATTTACGTGTGCTAATGTATGACAGAAATGATTACAATGATGATGATAATGATAATGATAGTAACGGTAACGACAATGACGGTAATATTGTAACTAAAACTGTCAATGTTATGATTATTCATGTGTTGTTATGTGAACTGATATAATATATTTCGTACGTATACGTACGCTCACGTAGACATTTATATTCCAGTTATTAATGTTACCTTTGAAATGTGTTTGTGTATGTGTGTTAGTGGTATTTACTGCTTTTCTCGTAGTAGTTTGCGGGGTTGCAGAGTGTTGTTGCTGTTGTTGTTGTTGTTGTTGTTGTTTTTTTTTTGTTATTTTGTTATTGTATTACATGATTGTCTCATAGCGGATATTAACATATTATTGTAGCTACTTTTCTCACTTACGCTTACCATAATTCTAACGTATAGGAGAGGGAGGGTGTATGTGTAATATAAGTGTGTGTCTGCTCTTCTACATAATAATCATACACTACATAAATATCATATGAGTTATGACACAACAACACCAGGGTACAATAGCCTAACAGAGCAGTAACAGCAACAGCAACATATTGTGCATTGCTTATATCCGCACTAACCTTGACTTCCTTCCTTTTAACGCATACACACACATACACAAACACGCACACACACAGTAAAGCCACCCCCAAGCTACAAGTCTTTATAGGTGTTATGTTGTTGTATATACACAACGATGTAAATTATCGTATGTACGCGTACATTTGCCTGTGTATCTGATAGACGGGTTCAACTTTTACTGTGAATAATAAGAGCACATTCATCACCGTCAACTACAATATATATTTGTGTTAGCTTTTTTTTTTTAACAATTTTACCTTCATATATAAATATATATGTATATACAAAATATATGTATCTATACATAAACATACACGCATCCATACATCCACACACACATCATACACACATGATATATACATACATACATTAATACATATACACACATACACACATCCATATACACACACATTCACATATACGCACACATTCACATATACACACATACACACATCCATATACACACACATTCACATATACGCACACATTCACATATACACACATACATACATACTAACCTACATGTGTGTGTGTGTGCGCGGGTGTATGTGTGGGTGTATTACATATAAATATCCACACATTTTCGCAGACTTTTTCGCATATAATCAAAAGTTGTTATGTTCCACTTCTTGTGCTGTCGGTACTCTTGGTGCTGTTGTTTTTTTTTTTTTTAATCATCAACACATGCTTTGACTGCCACAATCAGTCTTGTTTTTCTTTTTTTTTCACATTTTAATTCGTTGCTCCGCTTCCGTTTTCTCATATTTCCTTCCGTTTAAAATTGTGTCTTTTTTTTTCCCTTTTGCCACTTGTGCATACATCCCACACATGCTTTACATATATATGTACCAACTTTTCACATGTGTACGCATATAGTTTAATGTGCATGTTTTCTGTAGTTGGATCCTTTATATGTGAGTACACAAGCAATCGCACGTTTTTTTTCTTTGTTTTGTTTTTTCTCTTTCTTTATTTACAGTAATTTTGTCTTTTAACCTGTTGGTGCATCTATTTACTTGGTGTCTCCCTGCTTGTCTGTTTGAATATATTATATATAGTTAAATTCATTTAAAAGTTCCTTCACTTCTACGCAGTTTTTTTTTTTTTTTTTTTTTTTTAAAGAATCGTTTAGCATGCGTTTATGTATGGATTATTTTTTAACAAAGTTGTTGTACCCGATTATAAATAAGTAAACTTATGGTGCCGTCTATGGTTACAAGTTGTCTTTACATCTCTCTCTCTTATGTATGCTCAAAGTACAAAGATGTGCTTTCTATTGGTATAAAAAGCTCTTTATATGCTAAGAAGAATTTGTCTACAAGTAGTAGTAATAAGATCTCTTTATATGAGATGTAGTTAGCATATGGTTCTAGGTAGTACTTGCCACACTCTGTCTCTAAGCGATATAATTTACTTTTATAAGTAGTATTTGGTTTTCTGGATTTTTTTTTACTTCTAGGGAATATAGTGGAGTGTTTATGGCGGCTGCGAGACGATTATAGCTACAGAAGAAAAAGTCTGGCATTCCGAAAAAGAAAATTCTGGATTCACATACAACGACAGCTGTATAGGTATTATTTCTATTATCCGCTTGATTTAACAATTTGTGGTGGAATTATCGATTGTTTTCAGGGAAGTTGTTTAAGGCGTTAGAGGAAGGGAAGAATGAGTTGCAATATCAGACCGCACCAATAAGTAGTTAGAGGAACGGGAAGAATGAGTTTCAATTTCAAACCGTTAGGGGAAGGGAAGAATGAGTTACAAATGCAAACTGTACCAACAAGGCTTTAGAGGTCTGTCGCATCCCTTACTTAAAGAGATTGTAATGGATTTAATATTCAAAAAAAAAAAAAAAAAAAGACGAAAATTTGAAGATTTTCGCTAAAGACAGAGAATATATTGAGCAAATTCCGTAGTATTATTGATGCTGATCTTAATTACCGTCCAGGAAATTGGTTATAATCTAGTAATAACGACCTATAACTAATTGAAAGAAAGTCTATAAGAGGCATCATTATTTAATTACCAAGTCAGAGTATAGGAGTCTTATCATCATTATTTAATTACCAAGTCAGAGTATAGGAATCATATCAAGTCTTATCATCATTATTTAATTACCAAGTCAGAGTATAGGAGTCATATCAAATCTTATGACAGTATGTAGTTGCTCCTATCTGAATTGAATCTCACTAGTATAAGATGACTGTTTTTGTATAACGCTCAGTCACTGGTTTATTAAGAAATGTATATAAAGACGATTGTGGTATGAAGCTAAATTCGTTCTCATAGAAATGAAATGTTGTTTTAATTGTCTCTCTATGCGCTTTTATGATAAAATAATTGAAATTGAACTAAAGGTTTCATTCCAAATGTTGAATAGCATGAAATTTTAGTTTCCTAATTAAATGGTAGATATTAAGGAATTGCTACTGAAAGTAATCTTAAATAGATGCTTTGATGTAAGCTCATAATAGGCCAACAAGTATGGGAACTGAGAATAAGCCAACAAGAAGTATGATTGGACTTTATAAGAAGATCATGATATATAAGCTCTTTTTGTGTACGATAATAACAAAAGAAGGTTCTACACAAAACAAACAGAAAAAGAAATGTTACTTGACCTATTGCTTGGCTTAGGCAATACTTCTACCCAGCTGCGTAAAGAATACATGGTATGCCGTATGTATTGTATCGGCATTAAATTGTACTTTACATACTTGACTTATGTGATGATTTCATGATAATAAACGGGTGTCTTGATGAATTTCACTAATTTTCCAACTCGATCTCTAGGTCTTTTTAAAGACGAATTTAAGACTTAAAGACAAGAAAGTAAAGTACTAAGCTTTTTACTTTAAACCAACCTTTAACTTAAATTGAAGAAGTTGATATGGTGAAAATATTGAACCAAAATTTGCTCTTTTATATAAAAGCTTCGAAATTGTGTATTAATTGTAGAAATTGTGTAGCAATTGTAGAAATTGTGTAGTAATTGTAGAAATTGTATAATAATTGTAGAAATTGTATAGTCATTGTAGATATTGTATACTGTATAGTAATTGTAGAAATTGTATAGTAATTGTAGAAATTGTATACTGCGTTGTGATTGTAGACGTTGCGTAGTAATTGTAGAAATTATGTAGACATTTCACATTGAGTAAGTATCCTACTGTCGATAAAAAGTAATGAAAAAAAAAAACCGGTGCTATGATTAACCCAACAGGGTGCATGTGTCTCGAAACTAATGTTTATTGTTCACAACAGTCTAAGCAACCCGCCAAAAAAATATACGCATCGCAACCAAAGGGCGGGTATTTTACATCTCATCTCATCTCATTACATTTTTCCCACAGTACTACAAGCCTTTCAATACGATTGCTAAACCAATAGATCTCCTATAGGGGAAATATAAATATCAAGTTAAATGGTTTTTATCGCCCATAGTTTCACCCACATTGACATAAGTTTTATCTACAATTAAATTTGTATTTTTCTGCATTACGTTATTTATATGATTGTTTTGTCTTTTTTTTCTTTTGTTTATGTTTTTATTAAAAGCATTTGTAAAGGATCTACAGTGCAAACTGTGTTCTGATGAGTATAAGTTGAAAGCATACAACGTTCCTCATATTGTTTTCTATATACTGTGTCCTAATATGTATTAGGAAAATTTCCAATTTCCTCTCTTTTAATCAGATCTATGTATATGGTTTGTTTGCTGGTCTGTTTGCTTCCTTTTTCTGTTTGCAGTTTGTACGTTTTTCTATTGCTTTCTAGATTTTTGTGTGTGGGTTCACTTTATTTAATGTTAAAATTTTACTATAATTTTCCTTTCAGTTCTTATTCACAGACATAAAGATGTTGTTATTTTTTTTTCTTTCTTTTCTTTTCCTTAAAGTATGTTATATGGCAGAAGGTGAAGTGGAAAAACTTAGGCAGCTTAGAAGAAGAAAAGTTATTCTTTGGTATTGAATAAAATACACTTGTAGTTCATTCAAGTAAGAATGATATTTGTACCTACTTCTATACTGCAGTGTTTCTTAACTTTTTTTTGAAAAAAATATATCTGATTTGTTTCATGATTAAATAGATGGTTTTAGACTTTTCAAAACTTGAAAAAATATAATAAATATTACCACTTAACCTCAAAGTGGGAAAAGAAATTTTTGTTTATATATATTAAACTTATTAGGGAACTTCTAAACATTTATCGTGGAATTGTTAGAAGTATGTAAATGTTCCAAATTAGTCTTGAGTGTTGAAGATTATCTGATCTTTACAAGATCGATCTAAATCTGTGGCAACAAAAAGTGAAATTTCTGCCGTTTCGTAATATGATCTTTTTTGATGAAAAACGGCACCGTACCTGAAAGGTGAACTACACTTTTTTTTGCTCCCTTACTAATTTGTTAAATAAATAACTTTGCACGAAAGCAGGCATTATCGAGACACGGAGAGGCTTAGAACTAAAAGGAGTCGTTCGTGATGTCGTGTAATTTTTCGTTAATTCGTAAGGTAACGTAAGCCATGACGGTGGAACACTGTGGCTAGTAATACAGATTTGGCATCATTTTTATAAATCCGGCAGAGGAACACAGTGATTACTAATACAGGTTTGGCACCATTTTCATAAATCGGGTAGTGGAATACTGTCTTTACTAATACAGATTTGGTACCATCTTTACATATCGGGCAGTGGCATACTGTTATTACTAATAAAGATTTGGCATCATTTTTATAATTCCGACAGTGGAAACTGTTATTACTAATACAGATTTGGCATCATTTTTATAGATCCATCACTAAATTTCTACCTGTAGATACTTTCTGAGTTTGCGTTATAGAAGAAATTTATTTTCTGAAGGAAGCTAATTGTCACCATTAAATTTCGACTAAAAAATGCTTCCTGTAAATGCGAATTATAACAATTATGATTATTTTACATCTGAGTCACTCTCGTATTTTTTTTTCTGTCAAGTTTTATTATTATTTTAGTGACTGTACAATTGCACAGGTAGGGCTACACTGTTTAAACAATTGTTAAGGGAATGTTTAAGTTGGATAAAACAGATGCTTACAGAATATTTATATGAACAGACAATTTTTAAGATAAATTTGATGTAGAATTAATTTTTTCTTACGTGCGTAATTTGATAAAAAAAAAAACCAATAGAAAATATGAACTCAGGTCATAATTATTGTGAATAGTTATGCGGATTGATTCTTAATAATAAGAATATCATTTTCGATGTGAAATTGTATATTAACTCTTAAAAACCAGAGAAGCTCTATCGATTAATTTGTCCAGAAATTCGACTTAATCTCAAGAAGAAGTGCATGTTGCACAATAGTATTCTCCAACTCATTTGGATCCACAGCATATAACTATGGGGAGTAGCGAGTAATTCTAACATTGAAATCTTTCGGAAATATTTATGTAAGTTTGTTCGTCTAATTATTAGTGATCTGTGGTATGCTCGCAAATAGAAGTCTTCATGATGACCTGGATATTCTTTATATTAAATATTAAATTCAATATCTTTCATTAAAATGTCTTCTCAAACTAAGTAATCATGAAAATCCTTTGGCATTATATCTTCTAATTCAGAGCTATGAGAGAAGAAGAATGCAAAGACCTTATATACTGGATCTTCCGTTTAGAAAATTAAATTCATAATTGTTGATATCTTTTATTTCAATCTAAAAAAAAAAAAAGAAAAAATTTAATTGATCACCTATATTAATGTGTTGATTATCGTCATCTGTAAATATATGGAAGTATTTTATTTCGTTGTGAATTTTGATATTAAAACGAATCCTTTGTAATATTATTTGCTAATTATGTGTTTTATACAATATATTGTCGTCTTAATTAAATAATCAATTTTTGAATCAATTAATTGTTAGCATTACGGTTTAAAAATATTTTATTATAATTAATTTTTTTTACGTCGTAATATGATATTTTTACGATAGAATAGTTCATATATAGCAATTCA
>KK351107.1:39198-68123 GCA_000671755.1 Glossina brevipalpis
AACATTCAGAAGTAAGCTTCAGAGATGCTTGATCAGCATTACATTTAGAATCGATTTAAGCATGTCCCTCCGTCCGTCTGTCCGTCTGTATAATGTCTAGTCGCAAAAATGAAGCTATCGACTTTAAACCTGCTAGAAACATTAAAAGTTCTTGTACGCAGATTGGTATTGAAAATGAACCCAATCGGTCAAAGGACAAGCTTACAGTGCAAACTGTTTTCAAAATGAAAAAAATTTAACTTTTTTGCTGATTACTCATAATCTGCAGTAGATACAACTACAAAAATTTAAACGTATAATATAAGGATGACCGTGTACATTGGTATCTGTACAAAATCGGCCACGCCTATTCAATCTTGTGGATTATAGGGAGATTTTCTATTCTTTTTCATCTAATCTAGAAACACTTTAGCAGTAACAAATTAAATTTAATAAAAACATAGTCGTTCTCTGAACAAATCGAAATATTGTTTACGATTTAGTTTTACGCGTCAACAGCGCGTTGAAAGGACTTGCTTGATGGACGAGCAGCATAGAAAAAGAAACAAAAAAAATTATATTCGACCCATTACCACCTTCATTTAGAAAAAAAATAAATAAATAAATATTAGTACTTCAGGTAGGCGTGGCAAATGTTTCTCATTTCTGTATAGGTACTATCCGATTATCTATAGCACATAATTGGAAACTGTTCTCGTTGTATCTGTTTAGTATGAGGACCAAAGTTGCATGCTCGTTTTGGCCCAAGTTTATTCTATGATAGTTTTAAACCTTAGCTTCTACCTTGCGTTACTTAAGTTAACTTATTCTTTAATCGTTGTGGTTTTAACTACTCTATTTTAGTGATGTTCTTTATCAATTTGAATTTTCGCAACCGTAAGCTTTTTATTATATCATTGAATGAGAATAAGCACATTCAAAGTAGCAGCAGCTGATTTCGTTTGGCGTTGCCAATCGGATGCAAAATTATGTACAGAGGTAGAAGCAAACCCATGATAGCGACAGCAATGCGATGGAACATCCATCTAAATCAGCTCCTAGTAATTATTGAGCAGCCTACAAATAGTAATATGTAACTTCAACAAAACCAACCAAGCGGAGGTATTGCGACCGTAGTTGAATCTTTGAGATTAGTCATAGAAATTACTCAAACTAATATTTATTGATTTATTGTATAAACACAACATATATAAGAAGTATAAGAAGTAGTTTTACGGGGTGGTAGAGGTCTTAGGAATTAGTTATCAGAATAATTTATTGGAATTGTTGAATAAAGAAGTTTACGTTGCTATTTTATGCAAACAAAGGAAATAAGCGTTTCAACACTCTATGAACACGAAAGTAAATGTAAATAATTTATGACTTTAATATCATCTACCGACGACACTGGCCTTGATCTATATTGAGAACTTCTTTTCCACTAAGCAAAAATCTGTTCCCTACAATAATTTTGCTTGTGGGTTGAAGAAAAAATCCCCAAATTAACGATTTTCCCAGCTAAGATTTCGAACTAAACCGCTTTGTTCGTTTTCAATAGATCTGTTTCGTTTTCAATAGAAACCTGCTTGCAAGAAACAACTTCCAATTTTGAAGACCTTCTGTTAATTTGCCGCGACCGCGAGAGTCAAACATTACGTAGGCGGACACAGAGACGGAACTACCTGATCTTCATATCTTGAAACACCAAATAAATTTTACATGACATGTCAAGCTTCTTTCCAGGTGTTCTAAACGTTTCAACAAAATGAATATTCTCTCGATATATCGGTGGTGGTGGTGGTTATAAAAAATAACTTCAAGGGAAAGAATCCCTTAAAAAACAAAAGATTGAATGTCATTAAATATTGTCCAGAAAATATGGAAAAATCAAACCGGTTTGTTAAGCATTAATTTTATAAACTTCTAAACAATTCAATAATTAAATTTCGATCAAGCAGTTGTGGCGGCCTATTATAGGCAAAATGCATGTTGATTTTCTAAATAAAATTTTTCTAAAATCAACTGCAATGAGTCTCTGAAACGTGGAAAATTTATAACAAAATTTCGGTGTTACTATAAATCACACTAATTTTTCTCTCGTGCCCTCCCCCCACCCGCCAACTTAGGTGATGATAACTAATATTATATTTATAAAGGTATTTATTAATTTATTGTACGCTTTCCATTATTATTCTCATACGACACGAACAATAATAATATTAATATAAAATCGTGACACATTTATCGCGTTATCAATGACTTATCCTTACCCTAGTTTTGTACAACACATAACAATTTACTTTAACGTTTACATTTCAAAAAGTAAACATCTATTCTTTAATGAACTAGTTTCTTTTTTTTTTTTTTTGAACTAGAAGGTTAAAGCGGATACATATAACAGTCCGCCTATAAAATTGACAAAAAATGATTTCAAATCGCTATGAAAGTAAATACTTTTCCCTATTTTTTTTTTGTTCGTAAAACAGAAAGAAAGTTCTACTTATAAATCTGTCTTATTCCTCCCTTTCAATATATATATATATATATATACTGAGAATGCAAAGAATTTAATGTTGAAATTCTTTACTATTTGCCTGCTATTCGCACATATTTTATTTTACTATAATAACATCGTTATGTATCTTTTCTATTTCATTTTTCTTCTTCGTTATTTTACTGTTTGTGCTCTTTGATTTTATTTGCCCCAATGTGTCATAGTGAAGTATATAATTCCTTTGATATTATCATCTCAATTCAAGTGGCAAATCGGTTACACACTTGAAATGTTGCCCTCTTTAGTCACTTATTGCTGTCATAAAAGAGATGTCGGCCCGGAAATTAGACACAGAGGGGTTGGTGACTGTGAAGGAGGAGAGACATGTTTGCCTGTACGTACATACATACGTAAGTATGTTGCACAATGTAAATAACGCCCAAAGATAGTCAAGAGAAAATGAAAATTTCTTCAGTTTGTTGAAACTGCATCAATAACAACAAAAATCAAACATATATATGTATATATATAGATCCCTTTTTTTTTTGTTTGTTTGTGTTTTCGTGATTTTCTTTCTTTTTTTATTTGGGAAAATTTAACCAAATCTTTGCTTAATAAAAAAAATATATTTATTTTAAATTTATATAAACATTTACAAATAAAAGAATACTTTTTTTTCTTTAATGTAACGTACGGCCTTTTTATAAGATTTTAAGAAATAAATTTCGTTTTTAGAAATCGATTTTATTAAAGAGGTTTATAGGCTATTGTATGAAATAAAGTAGTAAAGAAGCTTTCAAAGAAAAAAAAAAAAAAAAAAGCAAAAGTCTAAAGAAAAGTCCTTAAGGAAAAAGTTAATTCCCATTGATTGTGAAAGTGATTTTTATTTTTACTTTTTAATTCGTTTACTTTTGTCAAGTTTCTTTCCTAAACCACGAGATCATGTAGTCGATGATATAAGAAAAATCATTCAATTGATTTGTATTCAATAAAAAATTCTGTTTCCATATGGCAAGTGGATCCCCTTTCCTAAATAAACAGCTACATTTTTTTTGTTTAAATAATAATAATAATAATTTACACACAACGCGGTGTTACCCTATTATTGTCATTATCATAAACATATATTCTTTTCCATGTATTACGTATTGTAAAGATTAAATCCATTTATTCATTTTGGTGTCCAATACTTCGATTTTAGTTATGATTTACGTATTATACGTATATAGCCCTATATTCGTTTTGGTCCCATATCTAGATTTAAGTTTTGACTTGACGTATTATAAGTTTCTTGTATCGTTATTTATTTTACGATCTCTACTTACGATAAGCTTAATTATAATGTTTGTCAAAATTTGTTTTCATCGTAAGTAAAGATATTGTTACCGGAGGGTTCGCCTTATATTGAAGTCCTAACAGCTGTGCTGTCGAATATGGCCATTGTAGAGATTGGCAATGCCAATCATTTTTCGAAGATAGATTCAAAGGGAGCACAAAATGTATTTTCGAGGATAGATTCGAAGGAAGCACAAAATGTATTTTCGAAGATAGATTCGAAGGAAACACAAAAATGTATTTTCGGGGGTAGATTCGAAGGGAACACAAAATGTACTTCTGAAGATAGATTCGAAGGAAATACAAAATGTATTTTCGAAAATAGATTCGAAGGACACATAAAATGTATTTCCGAAGTTAGATTCGAAGGAAACACAAAAGTGTATTTTCGAGGATAGATTCGAAAGAAACACAATTTGTATTTTCGAATATAGATTCGAAGGAAACATAAAATGTATTTCCGAAGTTAGATTCGAAGGAAACACAAAAGTGTATTTTCGAGGATAGATTCGAAAGAAACACAATTTGTATTTTCGAAGATAGATTCGAAGGGAACACAAAATGTATTTTCGAGGATAGATTCGAAATGCATTTCCCTTTCTTTGTGTTTTCAGCCATCGCCGAGAGCTGGTCATCTTTTCTGCTTCATCCATATTAATTAAATATTAAAAAAAGCGTGGCGATGATTATTTCAAAATTTCCAATTAAATCTCATGCCGGTTTTTTTTTTATCTATTGTTTCGTAGGTCAAAACGCGATGAAATTTGAAGAAAATCTGAATTAGTATCTATTTTAGTAATTACAGCTTAATTCTTAACCGCATTTACATGTTCCTTGATTAGCGTTTAAATTTTATCGATGCAATTAATTATTTGCGACGGATGATAATTAGTATTTGTCGCATTGGAATATAAATGAATTTCTAATTATAATTTGAGACGTGCTTGCTAATAAGGACAACAACAAAACAAAGAAAGAAAAAAAAAGAAAAAGCAAAAAATAAATAAATAAATGAAAACAGATAAACTATATAACATAGAAATAGGGGAAAGGGGGAGAGGGGATAGTGAAGAGGGAAGAGAGGGGGAGATCAAGGGAAAGCAAAGCGATGGTTGTTTAATTGAATAATAAATTACTTTGATTAAATTTATTCAACCGCATACGTGAACGTGAATAATTAGCGAAAATTGGTAAATCATGTTAATGTCAAGTTTTTGTGTGTCCACATAACGGTTATTCTATAATCTGCCAAGAACACATGTATGCTTATACGCCTACATAATATAGACAGTTTGAATATAAACGCATACATATATATGTATATATATATATATGTGTGTGTGTGTATGTATGTATTATGTATGTATGTATGTATGTATGTATGTATATATTTATATATATATAGATTTATAAGCATACGTTTATATGATTAAATGTTTAAATTGCTTGTACGCTTATATGGATAAGTGTAAGTACACACAAATAGAAGAACTGCATACATATATATGTAGGTGTGTGCATATAATTTTATAGGAAAATATGCGTTTATAGCGACCTCCGTGGCTATTGCTCTTGTTATTGTTGCCGTTTTTGTGGTTGATATTTAACGAAGGATTAAATAACAAATCAAAGAAATGTCAAAACCTTAATACGCTTTTAATACGGACAGATTAACGCAACACCAAGAGACCATTAATTTTGACATACATGTGCGCAGCATCATAATATATATATATATATATTTATATATATACATACATACATACATACATACATACATACATACATACATGCATACATATATGTATATATTTCTATATGGACATGTATGGTTGCATTTATGTCATTGTATGTAACAGTAAATAATAA
The DNA here is from genome assembly GCA_000671755.1 of Glossina brevipalpis. Taxonomy (NCBI): domain Eukaryota; kingdom Metazoa; phylum Arthropoda; class Insecta; order Diptera; family Glossinidae; genus Glossina; species Glossina brevipalpis. Next base: position 44,876 of record KK351107.1, read on the forward strand.
AGACACATGTGACATATGGCAGAAATAAGCTGAAAAGTAAATAATTACCGGCATATGGTATTCAAAGACTTCCATACACATACATCTATAGATATAAAGATATGGATATAATTGTGCGCATATATATATAGAATCTTTGTGTGCATGTGTGCGTGTGTGAAAATGTTGTTATATGTTTACTTCGTAATCTTGCTCAGTGCTACTTTAAGTATAGCACAAGTGTCAAGGATTAAGTTGTATTTACACACTCTTGGTTAACACATCACAAATTCGTATTTTACTCCCAAAAAATTTAGATTTAAACTTAATTCTATTCACACACTGTGTGACATTTATGCGTGTATTTCGACCATTTTCTGTTTATTTTAATAATTTGTTTTTTTTTTTTTTTTTTTCATATTAGAAAGCAAATGCAGATAAATTAGATATTTACTGCGTAAAATATAATCGAAAGCTTGTAATAATTTACTGAGAATGTATGTTGTACGTACATTCACACATATTATTGGATGTTATTTGAAGGTAGTTTTTGAAAATCTTTAATTTTACTTTACATAATTTAATAGAAAATAATTAATATTTAGAAAATTTTTGATTTAAGTAGGATTTTGATGAAGAAACTGCAATTAAGCAAATGGAGGAATTTTTTTTTTAAAGATAAGTTAAAATTCTCAAAGATAAGTTAAATTTCTCAAAGATAAATTTAATCTTTCAAAGATAAGATAAGTTTTTCAAAGATAAATGAATTTTTCAAAGATAAGATAAGTTAAAATTTTTCGAAAATAAGTGAAATTTTTCAAAGATAAGCTTTATCTTTCAAAGATAAGATAAGTTACAATTTCTCGAAGATAAGTTAAATTTTTCGAAAGTAAAACAAGTTTTTCAAAGATAAGTAACGGAAAAGTTAAATTTTTCAAAGATAATATAATTTTTTTTAAAGATAAATTGGGTTTTTTAAAGATAAGTTAAATTTTTCAAAGATAAGTTAAGTTTTTCGAAGATAAGTTGAATTTCTCAAAGATAAGTTTAATCTTTCAAAGATAAGATACGTTTTTCAAAGAAGACGAAAATAATCGGAATCGGAATTTAGAAAAGTTGGAATGATCAAAATAGACCTGACTCAAAAAAAAATTTTGAAATCGGAACCCAATGTCTTACATGACATGCCTTAGGGTGAATTTTTTGTATCTATTATCTGAAGTAAATTTTTATACCCACCACAGTTATCTTATTCGAAAAAAGTAAATTTCGCTACTTTATAATAATGGGTTGGCGTGGCAGGTGCTTTCAATATTTATGGAATATCGAGGACGCTTTTTTTTTTTTAGCTTCTGAGTGGTGAGCAAAACACACACGTGGAGAAGATGCTTTCAGTTTATATTACACTCTCCTTGTCTTGGCTGATACTTCATGCGTTTCCGTCGGTTTCAATACAAGTGCAAGAATTTCTAATATTTCTGCCATATTTGAAGTCAATAACTTCATTTTTGCGGTTCAGAGAATATATATGACAAGCGGACAGACGGACAGACAGTGTTGCAAGCAACATGACTTTGGTGGATATAAAAAATTTAATCTAAGTTTAAAAAGAAAAAAAAATTTATTTTCTATTACCTCCTTATTTCCCTATAAAGTGTTTAATAGAGAGTTTAATTAATAAATTTTTGTCTTTTCATTTTTTTCAGGTAAGTTTTCCCACCTATAAGTATTAGTCAAAAAAACTATGAAGGTTATATTATGGAAGATGTTAAATCATCAATTAAAAGCATCAAGGTTTTTTATATATGTGAGTACAACTATCGTTTATATTGTTTAGTTTTTAAGTTATTAATCAAATTTATAATATTTAAAACAATTTTTTTAAACGGATATAAGTTAAGTATGTGAGTCATACACTTCTCTTGTGAAATTTAAAAAATTTTAGAATCGAAAAGAACTTCTGCATAACCTTGCATCGTTTTACTAATATAAGTAATTTACTTATGTTAATATTATATAATAGTAATGCAAAAAAAGAAAAGCTAATACTTACCGATTTCTTTACAAATGATACAAAACCGTAACCTTTAGATTTCAGTGTCTGGGGGTCACGAACCACTCTGCAGTCTCTGTAAGAGATAGAGAGAAAGAAAAAGAAAGGCAAACACCATTAGATAAGTATTTCCTGCAATTGTGTGTACGAAACTTAGCTGTTTTTTTTTTTTTTTTTTTTTTTTTTTTTTTTTTTTTTTTTTTTTTTTTTTTTTTTTTGCTATGGATTTGAATTATTTCCGAAAAGCATTTATGTCGATTATTTCGTTAAAAGAGAAGAAGAAAAAGAAAAACTTTCGCCTGAGACGATATGTAGATTTACTAAAATCTATAAGAAATTTGAAGCATCGCTAATGATAAGTATAGATATAAGCAGTTATAGAAAGAAATATCAAGAAAGCCTAGAATTCTTCAAATAAAAAAAAAGTTTCGATTTTAAAATTTTCAAATATCACCATTATGTGTGTGAGCGCATCTTCTATCTGTTTAAATTAATCTTATGTTGGTTTTTTAGTACTTTCTTTTTTATTTTTTATTTTTCCATATAGATTGTGTTCTCGTATAGCATTTCATTACTGATAAGTATCACTTCATATCCATTTTCATTTCCTGTATAGATATGTACGTATCGATGTTCACCGGGTTCAAGTCGATTGTCAATGTTATTTTTCGTTTTCGAACTTTTCACATGCCACAAATGTGTCTACAACAGTAAATGCATTACAAACAAAAAACTTTTCCTCCATATTTTTCTTTTTTTTTTCCTTCTTTTTTTTTTTTGCTTATTTTACTTTCCTTTTATATTTGTTGCACACACGTTCACATCAACAGTACATATACCAATGCAATCAGATTTGCATGTAATCCGTACATAGAATCTGCTATATGAACTAACTGTAATGTATGTATATATAATTGTGTGTATGTGTACATATATGTATGTATATATATATATATATATATATATATATATATATGCATCTGACTGTTTGTTTATATATTTGTTCGTATGTAACTCTTTCCAATAAAATATTTGAACATTTAAAATAGAACAAATATAACCTATGGTTTGACTTATCTTTCTTCCTATATTGTCTCTCTCCACAGTAAACATTTTTATACAATTTTTTTTTCTTTCTTCAACATACTTTAATCTTAAGTAGATATATGATCAGTGATTCCCAAATTATGGCGTAATGTTATTATGCATAGCGATGTTTCTAGTATACGGGGATTGAAACGATAACAAAAAAAAGGTTCGATAGCAAATTTTGGTCGAGGAAGTTGATTTTATATTCTTAAATAGGAATTCTAAGACGAGGACAACAGTACAATTTAGACAAATAAATGCGACCTTTTTTTGGAATAATTAATTCTCTTCTTCTACGAAAGATAAAGATCGAAAAATTTTCCTGTATAGGTTTTATGCACAGACTATCGTTTATAGAATATTTTAAACATCAGCTACTTCTCTAGAAAGCGAATAAAAACCTTACGAATTCTCGATGTGAGGTTGAGTAATGGATATGGAATAAAGACGGATGGACGGATGGACATATATAAACGGACAGACGTATAAACGGACAGACGTGTAGGTGGACAGACGTGTAGATGGACAGACGGATAGACGGATGGACGTATAGATGGACAGACGTATTGGCGGACAGACGTATTGGCGGACAGACGTATAGGCGGACAGACGAATGGACGGACAGACGTATAGACGGACAGACGTATGGACGGACAGACATATAGATGGACAGACGGACAGACGAATACACGGATGGACGTATAGATGGATGGACGTATAGATGGATGGACGTATAGACGGACAGACGTATAACTGGATAGAAGTATGGATGGACAGACGTATAAATGGATAGATAGGTAAACCGACAGAATTATAGAAGAACAGACGGACATGCTTAAATCGATTAAAAATTTGGAACTGATCAAGACTGTATATATACCTCTATAGGTTTTTCCAAAGTTCCCTTCGGGTAATGGGAACAAACTGAGAAAATGAATACCGGCCCCATTCTTCTAGAAAGAATTAGGTAAAATTGTTTGCATTTTTGCAGATACATGGAGTGTACCTTGATTAAGTGCGAAATAATTGTAAGGAAGGAAACAATAGATGATAAAAACTTTTTCAAAATTTTATATACAGATTAAGCCGTCCATTGATTTCGTATCATCCAAAATGCATAATTCGTTAAATATTTTTCTTAAGTTGAACACAGAAGTAGCAGATACACAAATTTTCAATATCAAACCCTTTCAATGCAAGTAGCGACCTAAACCAAAAAAAAAAAAAGAAAAAAGAAAAGGATACACAGTAAACCTGTCTTCACAGTGTAATACAATCCATACATAAAATAATTTATACTATCGAGAAAACATATTCGTTCCCATAAAGAAGTTGGTTTATACATACAAAGCTAAATATATATATAAGCTAAATATATATATATATATTATATTTATATATACATATACATATATATACATATACATATCTGAGAATATAGTATATCTGTTTATATCTACATGTGCGCGTGTGTTTCCATAAACTTCTCGATCATTGATTAAAATGTATGTGTTCTTTTATGAATTTCTCAAATTTTTCGATGGGGTAAACACAATGTTTGCTTATAGAATTGCAACACGCAACTCAAGTATTCTCGATATTATTCGGTTGTTTTTATTGAGAACATAAATTTTCGCCTTAACTATTCGAATATTTATATACATGTGCGCATATACATGTATACTCTATACGAACATCTATCTACACTACAAGATATACATAGATACATACATACATGCATGCATACGTGCATGCATACATGCATATATAGTTTTGTGTACATAGTTGAAATGTTGAAAATTGGTATGATTTGCATGCACATATAATATGAACTTCCTTAAGTTTTGAAACGAATAGTTTTCTCTCTTTGTTCCTCGTTTAAATAGAATGAATGCACAACATCATTCTGTATAGATTTGATATGTGAATCTATGTTCATATATACACCCACACATATATATATATATATATATATATATATATATATATATATACATATTCTGTATATACATACTCTGTCACAGTCATATATATGTAGATATATACATTTATCAAAGTCGTTGTACGCGTATTATATTCGGGAATATCGGTTAAGTTCATCATAATCAATATCCTTTTTGCAAATATTTGGTAAAACTTTTTAAAACTCAAACGCATAAAACACTCAAACACTTATTTATGCACATATACATATATATATATATATATACGCACATATATATACATAGATCTATATCTATATTATAAAAAAAATGGAAACAAACACTCGCACACGTACAGAAAAATTATAGACGAATACATTAAATATTTCAGTGGAAACTTGTGTGTGTGTGTGTGTATGCGTATCCACGTACTCTTTGCATATATTGCTATTGATATAAAATATAAAATATCTGTGTGTGTCTGTACTCCTCATGTCATACTCCTACTCTTCATGTGTTTATGTGTGCACTTGCTTTCGTAGAGTTGCATTTATATGTGTTTTTAACGTGCTTATGCATTTAAACTATAAATTTGTCATTTTTTTCAATAAAATTTCATTATCTGAAATTACAAAACTATCTGATATTTATGGAGAGTAATAAAAGTTTATCGCTATAAACTAACGGCCCCGCTCTCTCCTTGACCTCTTTCCAATATGTGAATATATATATATAAAAACAAAGAAAAAAAAGAATAAAAATAGTCACCTAAGCAATAAAAAAACAAAAAAGGAAACAAACGGGAGAAAAACTATTTCATTTTATATATGATTGCATACTTTTTCCGATATTTTAGTTGAGATTAATGTATACTATCGAGGGTAATTGCGATTTTAATTTAAAGTTAGTTAGATAACAAAAGATAGAAATTTTAAAGGTGCATCACATGCATGACCCCTAAGCGACATACTTTCACACTTTTTTTCTTTTTCAATTGTTTGAGTTCTTATCAAAAATTTATTTTCTATTTATCTTTCTTTTATGAAATATCTACAAAGATTTATTTCGTTAATGAAACGAAATCGTGTTCAAATCGTGTTTCAGCAAAAAGAAAAGAAAAAAAAAACTGTTCAAATACTTTTCAATGTCTGACTTTATTGGAATGTTACTTAAGCGATTTAGTTTAATCCGTCTATCTGTCTAAGTATCTTTAAGCCCTTCGTTTGCTTTATAGCTTAAAGTTGAGTTGAAAAAAGAGAAATCCGTTTATGACATTCAACGTTTTCTCTTTCTTCATAAAACATACCATAGAGTCTACGAATATATTAATTTTTATTAGAAAATAAAGGTTAACATACATTTGTAACCAATAATATCAAAAAGCTGTTTCAATTTAACATTGCAAAATGAGGACCTGTTCGATATCCTTAGCTTCTTGATAAGCAGGAATAGTGGAAACAATGAAATCATTTATTTCGTTTCTTATTTCTTTGTCCGTTTATCTTTGGGCAGACTGCAAAATTTTTTATCAATCTTAAGTATTCTTTTCACTCTTTTGGATGTAATTAAAAAGCTAAAAAAAATTCTTAATGAATCTGTCAAAAAAAAAAAATTCCAATTTTCACTTTTACCTTTAAAATCGTGGAGTCTAAATTAAGTCGTTTGGTTATAATTAGTAGAAAAATTTGTATGGTTTGGGATTAGTATAAGAATATGGTTTTTAATCTTAATCTTGAATTAGTTTTGTTTGCAAAAATGATTTGATGTACGAATATATAGGAGAGGCTATAGAGGCGATGGATGCGATATAAGGTTAATTTGTTAGATAAGTGAGTATTCATTCTATCTTGCAAATAAATATGTTAAAAAAAAGTCTTTTAAAGATTTCTTAAAGTCTTTTTAAAGATTTGGCCCGTCAACTGACGATACGATTCTTGCAAACGCTTTTTTTAGATGAATATATCACCAAAGCCTGAGTGGTGAGAAAAAAAAACGGACAGTTTTTCTTTTATTTTTATAACAACCAAAGGACGGGTTCTGTCTGTTTTTATACCCAACACTGAAGAATCCAGAAATCGTGTACTTTAGTTATACTTCCGCTTACCGCTGAATAAGCGGTTTGTCGAAGCTTTTGTACTTAACTTTTCCAAACACCAACGTCTGGATGGTGGAGAAAAAAAGTCGACAGTTTTTCTCCCTTTTTTATACCCAACACTAAAGAATCTATAAATAGTATCAGCTGTAGTTCCGCTTCCTCCTAAATAAGCAGTTTTTTTAAATTTTTGCCATTAACATTCCAAATTCTTGTGCAGGTTTTTCCATCGCTGCACGACTTAACATCACTACGTGATTTGGCACCACTGCACTACATGGAACCATCGCGGGACTGGGCAGCACTTTTCAACTTGGCAACACTTTTCAGCTTGGCAACACTTTTCAGCTTGGCATCACTTTCTATCTTACCAGAACCTTTTAAGTCGCCAGAACTGGAACTTGGCAGTACTTTTCAACTTGACACTACTTTTCGACTTGGCAGTGCTTTTCGACTTGGCAGTACTTTTCGGCTTGGCAGTCAGTGCAACTTGGCAGCACCTTTCGGCTTGGCACCAGCACATCGTCATTAATTTTTGTAGTAGTAGTATTAGTATTCTTTTCCCGTACGACAGTCTACGTACTTTCTGTCAGTGGGACAGTTTTGCTAGGGACATTTTGTACCCACTACCGAAAGATGTGATATATTAATTTCGCCATTTTGTTTGCAGCTCCTAGAAGGAAGCTTCAGATGACACATAAAATGTACATATCCTTGATCAGCATCAATTTTAAAATATGCATGTCCATCAGTCCGTCTGTCTCTCTGTCCGTCAGTCCGTCTGTGTGCTCGTCTGTCCGTCTATATCGGCCTATTTGTCGCTTCGGCATCAAAGTTGGCAGAAATATTGGAAGTTGTTGCAAACATGCTGATAATCATATAGTATATATAATGTATTATATAATATATATGAAATGTATGATATAGTATATGATACAATATATATAATATATTATATAATATATATAAAATGCGTGATATAATATATAATAAAATATAAATGCCTTTGCTTTCTAAGCATTTTTATTCGCTACTCATAAACTATTTCAGGCGCACAATAAACATTTTCATGGTATTTCATAAAAACTGAAAAATTCTTTCAGCTACACCTCACCCAATATGACACACTATTAAAAATTTAGTTTTTTTTTCATGTCTTTTTTTTTTTTAGATGGTGACAGTAGGTATAAGAGAGCCGGTCCCAATCGAATATAATTTGCTTACTCTTGTTATATCTTTATGACGGTTTTTACGTCTAATGCAAAACGGAATGAAAAAGCGCACGGAATCTTACGTTCCGTAATGCCAAGTATAAACATAATCTTTACTTTCTTCCTTTCTTCCTCCCGTGTGTCCAGTGAATATTTTATGCAATGAGAAGACCAATTTTGTTACAGACGGAAGGGTTTTATTTAAAATATTCTACTGAACTAACTCTATGTCTCCAATAGCGATTTCAGTTTTCTAATTATTTAAAACTGGTATTGATTTTATGCAAATAAGCATGAAATTGTGTTTGCAACTATTTCTGAAACGGTAACCAAAACAAAGTCGATATGCATGTAAGCGTATATTAACTAGTAATGTACGTTTGTGAATAAATGTTTCTTCGTTTATTCACATTGTTCATCATCAGCCATTGAAACAAGACCAAAGGAACATCGTAGTAATACTTGAATACTTTATATGAACATATATATGAATATATATATATATATATACATATTTATATACATGTAAATAATTGTATATTTATATACATACATACGTATATACATGTATGTGTATACCTATTTCTTGGTTTATGCATTCATTCATTCATTCATTCATTCATTCGTTTATTCATTCACTCAACTAGTTTGAGTAGAAGTCATTTGTATGCCAGCTTGCAATTGCTTGGCTATTCTGTGGCAACAGCGGGCGGTCCAAACGGAAGTGTTAGACAGACAGATTGTAATTTACAACATTTCCATTTCCTGGTATTCGACGGCATATCGGTGATTTACTCTGCTGTATTTCTTGCATGGATGATTCCAAAATTCTGGTCAAATTGATGTAAGCAACTATCTCGTCTTCCTCCTCTCCCTCTCTCTCTTTGTCTTCTTAATCTCTTTAATAGCCTTCAATAAATTAATGTTAAATTTTTTACTTTTGCAAAATTCTTTAAGTATCAACTTGGCATACTAACGAATTCTTTTAAAATATTTTGACAATTTTTAAATTTATTGCTTAATTTCAGAAAAAAATTTCAATCAATTTAGTTGTTTTTTTTTTAAATTTTTTTTTTTTTTTTTTGTATTTTTAATCATTTCATGCGCATAGCTTGCATAGTCAAAAATGAACGGACAGGAATAATAAAATTCCGCCATCATTTTGATTATTTAGTTAGATTTTATTATTATTGTCTAAAAACATTTGATGAAAGGTATTCAGGGTACATTTCAAAGGAGAACCATGCGATGGAATGTTGTCTTCCAAAAAAGAAAATTTTACTATTCGCTAATGAAAGTTGAGGGTATTCCAAGTTCGTTATATTGGTTGCCATAAACAAAAATTGTCAACCGAGATTTAGTGTATATCGGAGGAATGGGAGATCGTGAAAGTATAAGCGTAAGTTAACAAGTCCTTAAAAACCTTAAAAGGTTTTCCTCCGCTCCCTTTGATTATTGTTACAGAACTCAAAATTAACAAAAAAAATTAAAAATAAAAAAATTAGAAAAACTAAGAAATAAAGTAGGGACTTAAGTTCAAGAGATCAAAAAAGAATTAAGTCTTTGATCCAAGGGATCAGAAGAGGGCTAAGACTTTAGTTCAAGAGATCAGAAGAAAAGTAAGTGATCGGGTCTTTATAAACTCACCTACAATCTCGATAATGGGTTTTCAAGATTTCCTTTCTTAAGTTGAGGATCTAAGTTGAGTTGAGGTGTCTAAGATTAACTTTAAAACAAGCATAACTTTCGTGTTTGGTTTATGTTTTCTTCTTCTGAGTATTCAAAGTTCTTAAGAAATACATCACTTACCGACTTCTTGTTTTTTTTTTTTTTGTTTTCACTTCCTTTTATTATAACCACGACCTAAGTATGGGAGATATATTCAGTTCATCATTTTCTTTGCAACACCTAGAAGAAAACTTGGGGGAATCCACAAACCATATATGTTCTTGATCAGCATTAAATTTAGAATTTATTTAAGCATGTGCGTCTTCCCGTCTGTCCACCTTTCCATCTGGCCGCCTATCCGTCTGCGTAAATTTTGTCGTAAAAAAGAAGAAAGACAGAATCATTCTTCTTGTATCCAAGCTGGGATTGAAAATGGGCCAAATCGGTCAAAGGACAGGTCCGAAGTACCAACTAAACTTAGAACGATGCTGCTTTTAAGATGAAAAAACGTGTGGTTTTTTGTTTGCTACTCATAAACCATAGTAGGCAGGTATATAAAAATTTCCTCTAGTTTCAATACAAAAATGGAAACGATCGGCCACGCCCACTTGATATAATAGAATTTAGCTTGTTTCTGAAAACGTTTATAAAATTAAGAAAGAACTCTCAGAGGCCCCATAAAGTGCATATATTCTTGATCACTATCAGTATCAGTAATCTACCTAGACCTACCAGTCTGTCCGTCTGTCCATCTATCTGTCTGCTTAGTTGTGTAATCTTCTGTGTAATTAAGATACCTGATGATGAAATTTGGCAAAAACATTGAAATTTCTTCACATTCGTTGGTATCTAAAATGGTCCAAGTCAGTCACAGGCCACGCTGAAAACACCTCTGTTTTCTGGGTGTTTTGTTCACTACTCATAGACAAAAAAATAAAAATTTTTACGGTATTGCATAAAAATAGAAAAAATCTGCCACGCCCACATTTCAAAATATGGTTTTTCTACCTTCTTTTAAGATATTGGGTTGGAGGATATAAAAGATTCGGCACAAACGCATATAATTTCCTTTCTTGTGACTTTTTTTATTCTCTTTTCTTTTTTATTCTATTACTTTCCATTTTTACCATTAAATATTGGTTTTGGTTTACTTTTGATTTTTTTTTTCCTATAAGAATATTGACGTTGACCGTCTGTCTTCTTTTCAACGCAGATACATATTTAATTTATTTGCTTAAAATTTTGTTTGATTCTTTACTTAACTCATCGAAAGTTGCTTTGCTTTCCTTAGCTCTTACTTCTCTCGTATTCGTATTCGCAGAGTATTAAGCAATGTCACTGGTCATTGCTGCATACATTATGAGTATTAGTAGAAACGACTTTTTATCATGTCAATCAATGTTTACTCATTGTATAAACTTTATTAAGAGTAAATAATATGAAAATGAAATTTCAGTCAGAAATTTAGTTGAATTTGTGTCAAGAAATAAAATTAAATAAATAATTCTTCTAGTAGTAGAAGACATCATAACTGTAATCATAATGTAAATCCTCTTGATATGGATTCGTTTTAAAAATATAAAGTTCCAGTTTTTTTTCCCTTGAAAAATTATTCAGTTAATTCAATAAATGATAAGAGGTATCCCCTCTAGGCTAACGTATGATATAGTTACTTAAATAAGGGAAACTTTTATTGTATTCTTTTCTACGAAAGATGAGTCCGTTTGTAAAATCATTATGAATTATGTGATAATTTCAAGTGAAAGCTTAGCTGTTAATCTCTGTAAAAAAAGTGTACTTTCTCTCTCTTAAAACAAGAAAGGATGTAAAGCATCGCGGTTTAATCTAAAATATAAAACAGTAATGTTTGTTATTCTTGTTTGTGAAACACTTTGCATAAGTATTGTTGTTCAGTTCTTGCAAATTATAAAACATTTAAATCATAACGACTCATCCTTTGCATTCCATAGATCGCTCAGTTGCTTTGTCGCTTATCCTTTTCATCAAAAAAAAAAAAAAAAAAAAAAAAAAAAAAAAAAAAAAATAAATTGAAAAGTTTGACGCAGGCTCTTATGTGTATTGAAAGTAATGTCTCTCATGAGAGACCAACTAATGGTCAATAGGTACGGCTAGTTAGTCGCTCCTTTTTCCTTCGTATTAAATCATAATTACATACATATATAAAGTGACAAAAAAGGATAAAGTATTCTTTGTTTTTTACTCTGTAAAATTGATGTCCGATAAGTTTGGTGCTAAAGAGAAAAATTAAATGAAAGGTAATATCATAAAAACAAAAACGAAAAAAGAACAAATAAATAAAAACAGTTATAGATAAGTGGCTCTAACTATTTCATTTATTATGCGGTAACTTTATGGCTTTCGTTTATTTTCTTTTGTCACTACGGGGAATGAAGTATGTGAAAGAAACCACAAAAGGTGTTTTTTAAATGTATGTGTATTCTCTTGCTTCTGTTCCAAATACAAGAATTTCTCAATTCAAAAAAAAAAAAAAAATTAAAAATTAGTTTACATTTGCTCTTAGCCGAAGTTTGAATACCTTTCAGCTTAAAAGCTTCGTAGAATCGTAGGCAAATGAAAAAGTGAAAAGGGAAAAGCTTAATAGATTTAGAAACTAAGAATGAATTTTTTAACCTTCATTCTCGACAGTCTGGATACGACAAATGGTTTAAACATAATAGCAGCTCGTAGACACTGCCAAATGGAATAATATATAGATCAGGCAAACCAAGTTCAAATCAGGCAATCAGACATAATTCTGTTCTTAAGTAAACTACTTTAGAACTTCTTAGGGAGCTCTACTATATATTTGAAAGTGAACGATCTCGATTGTCGAGCTTTATAAGGGACCGAATACAACTTGATAAGGGACCATCTGATTGAAAAGTGAACGAATGCAAGAGATTTAAAAATGATATAGAATTCGTATTAAGGCTTAAATAATAATAATAATAGTACTTATGTAAACCGATATCTCTAGGAAAGAGAATCCAGAGCAAGTAATAGTTTTTCGTGAATCCTTCTAAAGTTACTTTACTTTTTTCATTCTTAAACCCGTCTAGCAAGTAAGCATTATAATTCGTACAATTCAAGAAAATACAGTGAACTTTATATACATGTTACTAATGTTGGCAATGAAAGGGGCGTGTCAATCAGAGTGCACTATTTCGCAATTTTCACAATTTCTTGGTTTACTGGATTTAGCTCCTTAGTAAGCTGAATCGTGTATGGGTGAAGGTAGAGGTCCTTGTGCTTTGAAGTCGTTGAGAACGATACCTGATTGATGTTTTCGAGTTTTGGGCGACACTCGTTTATAGCACCAATGTTTTCAAGAGCCCGAACGGTACATCGATGCGAAGGAAAGTTACTTTCTACAATCGACCCAGCTTCGAACCAGCTTCGACCTAGCTTCAACCTATGTTCGACCCAGCTTCGATCTAGCTTCAATCCAGCTTCGACCCAGCTTGGATTTAGCTGCGATCCAGCTTCGACCCAACTTCGACCGACCTCGTGAGTAAGTTGAATCTTGTACTGGTGAAAGTGGATTTCTTTTCCTAAAACTCGCTGCGTATTACGTCGTCAGATTTGAAGTTTTTAAGAACGATACCTGATTGATGTTTTCGAGTTTTGGGCGACACTCGTTTATAGCAGCCATGTTATCAAGAATCCGAACGGTACATTGACGTAAAGTAGACTTACTGTCTACAATCGACTCAGTTTCTTCCAACTCTATGATCACCCTTTGAATTGTTTACATATTAGTTGCACTTTCTCGATCGAAAATGCTGCCAAGTCTGCGAGCATTCTCTACGTAACCTTCCTCAATATTGTCATAGGTCTTGACAATTATAGCGCGTTATTGTTTTGTGTAGTGCTTCATTTTTAATAATCTGAAGAATCATAGGTGACTTCTGTCAAATCTCAGAGTTGCCACTTGCATGAAAAAAGTTCGAAAAAATTTAAATATTGAACTCTTACTGAGAAATACTTAATAGGTCTTGACATTTGATTGGCAAACCTCTTGGAAATTGCCCCCGAATAGTGCTTTTGCAATAAACTCAGTTATAAACTCTTAAGCAAATCGGACAATGTGGTCAGGTTTAAGCAAAAGCTTAAATTGATTTCTTGCGTCAATTATGCCTGCCATACCTTAAATCTAATGGATGCAAGCATCTAAGCATTCATGATGTAGGGTATAAACATAAGGCCCAAAAAAAGAAAAGAGAAAACAATTCATTGCAGTTAAAAGCCAAAATTAAAGCAGAAAAAAAAAATAAATCCCTCAACAACCTTGACTGCAAAATAGTAACGTTTCAAAGACGAGAAAGAAACCAGGAGAAAAAGACGAGAAAAAGTGCAAACCAAAATGTGTGGTTTTTTTTTGTTGTTTTTTTTTTTTTTTGACTTGATATTGTTTTGAACATGTGAGATTTCGGCAGGCGCCATTTCCGTTGTGTTACGTTGGAGTGGCTAATAACACAGGACTGCAAATTAACACTTTTGAAATTTTTTTCGCGTTCCTTAACTGATTGTGATTGAAGATATAAAGCTAACAACAATACACTGTAAAGAAATGAAAAGTAAATAGGCCGCAGAACTTTTCATTATTTCACTTTTTTCTCTTGCGAAGTGAACTTAATGTAAAAAATTTTGTCAAAGCGATATTCAAGTTCGGTATATTCGTTTGAAGTTCTTTTGGCGGCTTTACGACTAAAGATTCCTCACAGAAGCTAATTTTGACAAAACTACTCAATAGATTAGTAGTTAACTTTATTGTGAGCTATCATTGTAGTCCTCCAATATATGTATATATATTATATGAAGCGAAGGAAACTCGTGTGGAGTTTTTTGCTCCGCCTAGAATTCCTTTTAAATCCTTTGAGGTCATTAATTTGTTTTCGATTCAAAGTTTCTTCAACTTGATTTTCATTAACAAGTTTTGTGGCATTTTGTGAAGTAGTAGATGAAAAACGGTTTCAAATACTCTTGGATAGTTTTTAGAAGAATAATAATAATAAGAAACTCTTTGTTGATCAGTGTAATTGGTATTATGTACGTGCGGGCACAATCTTTATTACAATCATTTTCGTAAGCGTCGATTGTTTCTGTTGTAAAATATAAATTCAAGTTAACGAACCTATTACTCAAGTCATTGTTGTCGTTCTTATTTCCTTCTCATTTTTTGTTGTTGTTGTTTTGTACTTTTTTTCTTTTGCTGATTGTACAATCATGAAAGTCACTTAATTGCTCTTCACTTTTATTTCGGTATTTCTCTCTTTCTTTTTTTCATTTCCACATTTTAAAGTAAAGTAAAGCAAACGTATCTTAATCATGATGAAAGCAATTGAAAAAGCATGCAATGCACTTAAAATAAAATTCGATCGTATGGAAAAGAAAAGTCCAAAGATTGATAAAAAAAAAATCCTAATCTTCAAAAGTGACTATCGTCTCAATTGAAAATGTCATCGAGATGCATTGATTTGCAAGAATTCTCAGAAAACTGATACAATGTCTGGTTGGATTATATTTTACCAAAACACTGATTCCAACTACTATATGTAGGCTTTTCTGTAAGGTTCGTGAGTTAACGCCGAAGTAGAAATAAAATAATTTCTTTGAGTTTTGAATGGGGAGGAGGTATAGAGACAAAAAAGACTGGTTGCTATAATTTGTCTTCTTAGCACGAAGAAAAATTCTGATTATAATCACCACCGAATGATGATGGTACTAACCGGTACATACTCTATGATAAGCTGAAACACGGCCAGACTATAACATCTGCAATGAAGACCTATAATTGTGTTTTCAAAAGCAAGGTTTATATTTTGAAGAGTACGACCTGGGCCTGACTTTCGCAAAAGCACTAAAATCATTATTGAACATAACTGATGCAATTCAATCGATCATTCAAGGAAAAACGATTACAATAAAACAATGCTTCTCTATATACCACAAAATCTGGTAAAGGAATGTTACCATATTGAAGACTTTTCGATTAGCACTTTATTCGTTGTTATGCTTTACGAAAGTTCTTTGGAAATTTGAGGTGGGTTTTTGTCCAATAAGTTTTGCAATCCATTGTCTTTGAACCTTTAACGCTTCAGGACGTTCTTCGTGATTGACAACAAAACTAACACTTTTAAACCGTTGAAACCAAAATCGGTGATTGGGTTATAATAGAGTAGCATCATCATAGGATTGAGGGGCAACACCAGCAGATTTCTTCAAATCAATCAACAAAAGTAATGACTGTCAGAAATGCAATTTTGAGAGTTGCACGATTAGCGTCTGTATATTTTTTACATTTTTTTATATTACTTTATTTCGAAAAAGGGCAAAATCATTGAATTTAACCGTTATGTCCATTGATTTATCATTTGTACCAATAAATATCGCTGGCCATAACCCATGCAAGCAGCTATTACATCGTTTTTTCCTGGTCTATCAGCACTACACGTACACTGCTAGTGTACATTGTTCGCGACGGTTTGTAGATTTAAAAGTCATTTTCGATCTTAGAAACTGAAATTGTGTTTCAAATTTCCTCTCTGAGACCGCTGAGAATTTTGAATAAAAAAATTAAAGAGATTGTTCTTATATTAAGAAGGACTTCAATGCTACATAAAAATTTCAGGTACAGTCATCGAATCGTTACAGCATTGCCAGCATTGATTTTGTGTAAACTAAAATGAAATATATTACCAAAGAACAAATCAAAAAAAAAAGTAGAACGAACTTACGAAATAATGGTTTCTGATATGCAGACAAAATCCCTGGAACATAACAATAATTCGAGTGAATGAAAAGTAATAAAATAAGATTACGTGAAATTATTTCAAAGGCCGGAAGTTTAAGATGAATTGTGGTAAACTTGGGCAACATATGTCCTTGGAATATGAACAAAATATGTGCTATAGTCGACCGGTAGAGAGATAATTTCAGTGAAAGCTGAACATTTTTGTTTGAGATGCAATCAATTCGCTAGAAAGTATTCCTTATTCTCATATAAGAAAAAAAGCTTTGGTGTTCTAATTGCCTTTTTAGCATTCTAATCTAACTACTTTACACATTTTGTTTTACACATTTGAATAAAATTATCGTTTACGCAGGCGTAGCGTAATATATTCTCCTAAAGCTTATAAAACTCTCTTAATAAGGACAAGGAACTATACATGCAGTAAATTACCCTTAAAGGTGAATTTCTCCTCATTTGCAACATCTGTAGAAAAGTATATCATTAAGTGCAGAGACCTTAAGTAGAAAACTCAAAAGTAAAGAAGGCAAAGCTTGCCGGTCGTTATGGTTAATTCAGTATTCAAAACACGTCTATATGAACCTGTAAATGAAATGAAAAATGTATTATACTTCCGTTCCCTTGAGATGGAGAGGACAAAAAACTATTGTTCTTTATAACATAGTTTTAAAATTTGACATAACATACTTTATGTCACCTTATATTGTACTTTAAAATTTCTTTTCCTGTTTTTTTCTTTTATTTATTTATTTATTTTTTTTTTTTTTGCTGATTTTCGAACATGCAACGCCTTTTTCATGTTTTGCAAGTTAAAGAAAAAAAAAAAAATCTTTACAAAAAAAACTTTAAAACTTTTACACGTAATATGCAAATCGCGTGGATTTGCTCTAATATCAAAGAATTTTCATAATGAGTTCTTAAAAACATATATAAGATAAATCGATAAAACGTAAGTGAGAAGCTATGAAATTCTAAAATGAATATAATGTACTTATGCTTTACTTATATAAATTCTAATTCTATTTCTACTGCATACATAAAAATGTTATAAAATAAGAGATCACTTGAAATAAACTGAACTAATGTTTATGTTACAGCCACCATTAGAGATAAAGAGTTAACGATTCTATGTTTAATGTTCTCAGATATGTGCAGCGGAAATGTCACGAAATGTTTATATTTTTGATTAGTTATTAACGTAAATTTTCAGAAGAAAAAAAACAACTCAAAACCTTGTATTCGGGCAAAAACGATCATAAAGAACCTTTTACCATTTTGCCTAATAAAGCTCTTTATTTACTTTCCTGAAAAAGTTGTACAAATTTTAGTTTTTTCCTATGTAAAGAGGTGCTTTTCAAAGAGCCTTTATAGGGCAAAAAGCCTGAACGGTGAACTTGATCTTGACTTGATCCAGAGTTAGCAAATTTCATTTTTCTCTTAAAGATGTTGTTATTCTTCTTCTCCGCCATAAACTATTAAAAAGTAGATTTACTTTTGACCTAGTTTTCATTAAAACTTTTATATGTGGTGGCGACCTACAT
This sequence comes from Glossina brevipalpis, assembly GCA_000671755.1. NCBI lineage: Eukaryota > Metazoa > Arthropoda > Insecta > Diptera > Glossinidae > Glossina > Glossina brevipalpis. The sequence goes on from KK351107.1 coordinate 63,203, forward strand.
TGTTTGCATGGTATTTATTTGGTACAATTAATTTTTATTTCAAATAACTATTTATTACGGTTCAATTTTTAGCATGAAATATTAAGGATCGGATCTTTTTCTCATATAAGGGTTTACATTTCATAAAAACCTTTATATGCGGTTATATCTAAAACATGGGCTTACTTGGTGCAAATTTGGTCCAATTAATTTTTATGTCAAATAACTATTACGGATCAATTTTCACCATAAAAATTAAAGGTTAGAATTCTTATATACGTCTATGTCCAGAACATGGACCTAGATGGTCAGAATTTGATACAATTAATTTTTATTTCAAATTACTATTAATGACGGATCAATTTTTAGTATGAAGTATTAGGGATCAAAACGTTTTATCAGATAAGAGCTTACTTTTCATGAGAACCCTTATATGCGGTTACATCCAAAATAGGGCTTACGTGGTTCAAATTTAGTACAATTAATTTTTATGTCTAATTACTATTAACGATTTCTTTCAGCCATAAAATATTAAAAATTGTACTTCTTTATTATACAAAGGTTTACTTTTCATAGAGACTAGGGGGAGGTGTTTAAAAAAATGGCCCCAACTTTTCACATTTATTTCACCGAAAATACCGAAAATGCAGAAATACTGACTCCTATCGATTATTGTCAAAAAATATTAGAATTTCGTTATTTAGGAGGAGAACGTAGAAATGGTCCAGCTAAGTTGAGATATGGAACTAATTGATCATAAATTAGACCCACATAAAGGGAAAAACTTTGCGCTATATCTAATTTGTTGTATTAGACTAGACTAGATGGTTAAAAAAACACTATAATCAGGTGACTGAAAGCACATTACTATTGCGCGCAAAAAATATGTAGATTTTGTATTTAAAAAAACTCAAACTCTACGCTCATCGAAGTATAGACATTAATATTGAATCGATGCCGATTCGTGCTCGGTTTAATGTCGTGTAACTTGGATAATAGTAGCTTTATGTTCCCAACGGATTAAATCAACGATAATCACCGGAGAGTTTTTCTTATCTAGCATGCACAAGCACCACAATACTTTCCCAAGTGTTGCACCTGACAAGTGGACAAATTTGTATTCTACAAGCAATATATTAGCACAAGCTACAACTCTCTTACAAGGTGCTTCTTTTTCTAGCAAACTAACGCCCTTGGATTTTCTATATATCTCAGAAAACCTATCTTATCGTAAAGATGATTTGTTATCGACACAGCCCAGTTCCCACCTTGCTAAAAATACTATTGCTGAGTTGCTACAACTGGCAGAAGTTTCATATTCTGACATTGGGTTTATTAATTTAAAGATTAATGCGTTTCTTCCAATTGCTTCAAATTGTAATCAATGGTTTTTCACAAAATGAAAAAATATATTAAACATAAAATATTTTATAAAATTTTGTTTAAATTTTAGTTAAGCAGTTGCTTTAAGAACATTAAGAAAATTTTGACAGAAATTATTGTAATTAGAAATAGTTTCGTAGAAGAAACGAAATATGAAAAGAAGAAGGCAACTTTTAAGGTATAAATTTCGACTTTTTTTTTTGGTGAATTAAAATTTACTAAAGGAAGTATAATTTAATTGTGTCAACCCAGGCAATGATGATGAAATCAAAAAAATTTCAAAGCGTCAAATTTGATAAGCGTCAATACGATTTAATAACAATTAAATCCGGTACAGTAGCCAGTAATGCTGTGAACGCTCTAAAGACTATTCACTAAATTGATTAAAAAATTTTTTTCTTATTGTATCGGTTTTCATGTGGTTAAGCCAAACACACAATTCGTAGTCGTTTATCAGTATATCCCCACACCGGGTCTTATGTAAAGATATATCAAATACATATCAGCATTAGGATTTATCTTTATGTAAACTCAGAAAAGACAGAAAGAGAGCGAATATGTGTGTATGAAAAGTTCAATAACAAACAAAACCACCGAAAACGACAAAAAAGTAAAACTGAAAACATAAAATACGCTTTAAATCCAACAAATCTTTCTATTGATCCCACTTAATTTTGTTTGCCTTCATTGTGCAATAAACAAACTGAGATTTGCTTTTTCTCTCTATTTTTTTTTTTTTTTGCTTTTTTTTGCTTTTTTTTGTGTTCAATGCGCTCCTCTTCAGTCTTCGTTCATTTTCAATCTACAACGTTTTCCTCATTGCCTTAATTCTTAACTAAACAATGCATTTTTCTGATTCTTTGTTATTGGATATTTTTTCCTCTACTTATTGCCTTTTTCTCCTCTTGACTTTGTGAAAATGTATTTAACTTCGAATCAGTAAAAAAGAAAACAATACTCTGTAAAAAAAAAAGAAAATAATAAATAAAAAAGAAAAAAAAAACAGTTTTATAACAAAAGAAAATAACAACAAAAGTTCTGTAGTTCAATGATTTCTGGATAAGGAAAGCTTTCTCCGTTCCATCTCTCTATTGAAACCTAACAATTGTTAGAAGAATTGTTGTTTTCTTTAATTTTCTTTAAACATTTTTTTTTTCTTTTGCTACATGTATGCTTACGTACGTGTAGTAGTAAATGTCGAAGGATATTTCCCTTGGTGGCTAAGTGGTGAGTTTATATATTTCAAAAAGTCAAAATAGTAGAAAATCTCTTACAGTTTACACTAATTCCGCCTGCTCAAGCATGTAAAAGCACCGTATATGTGAAATGTTTCAGGGATTTTTTTCGAAATAAAAATGGAGAAGAGATTTTCATTTCATTTCTTAAACGTTTGACCGATCACAGTGTTGAAATGTATTGGAGAATGAAAAAAAAAAAAAAAAAAAACTACAGCTACCAGCTAAATTTTGCTTTTACTACAATCATTGCTATTGAAGAGGTCTTAAAAAAAAATTTTTTTTTTTTCTTTTGCTATATAAAATATAAAGAGAGAAAATTTTTAGTTAGAATATGAAGTGATAGCAGAACACGGAAGCCTATTTTGTGAAGCCGTTTGGTAGTAGTTACGAGAATACTTAATACAAGTGAAGTACCATGAAGAGTATCTTGTGAATTTGCTGACGTCCATTGCTTTGAGGTCAAAGCCAACGAAAAATTTATTGGCTAAAGGGTATCTTGATAAGAAAGAATGCACTATTTCAATTAAAAATAAAAAAAAAAAAATATTTTTCAATTGAGTTGTAGTATTTTCATTTCGTTGTAAAGTGGACGTGTTCCGATTAGGTATAAAATAAAATATCTGGCACATAGCTCCCGCTGCTTTAAGCACAAGCCATTTCCGTTTTCATGAAATTTTCGATGACTTCTTGACAAATATATGGCTGTATGTCACCGATGATGCGTTAAATATCGGCCTTGAATGTATAAACTCGAGATTTTGAAAACCCCTAAAGAAAGAAACCGCACAGCGTTAAATTGCATGATCTAGATGGTTGGTTGAAACCAGGATTTCGTGAGATGAAACCATTGCTGCAATAAATCGATTGTTTCATGAGCGGCATGACAGGTGGCGCTGTCCTGCTGAAAATACATGTCGTCCAGATTTATGCGGTACACTTGAGACCACAAGAACTTCGTCATCATAGTCCTGTAACGAATGCCTTTCACAGTCATTGCGACTCCGATCTTATTTTCAAAAAGGATAAGAACCAGTCACGACGTCTTACCAAAACCCGACAAATGCTCATTGTGGATGCATTTATTTCCAATGAATCGCATGAGGATTTTCTGAACGTCGAATTCGACAGTTTTCAGATGGAAATGCGATTCATCGGTGAAGATGACTTTTCCGAAAAATTGGCCTACACTTGGGTAATGGGTTTTATATATTTATTATGCGTTCTTCTCTGTTTTTTAATAATCGGAATAAACATAGCTGACAGCTGTCAAATTTCAGAGTTGCCACTTGCATGAAAAACAAATGCACTCTTATAGAGGCACTGCTTAAAAGCACTTGACTGAAAGTCTAGAATTTATCATTGAAGAAAAGCTTTCATAAAGACTATTTTAAGGTATGTCTGGAAGCGACCAGATGAACTTTTGCCTGTTGTAAGGGAGAGGATTAGATTAGATTAGCTTAGGTCAGGACAGATAGCTTATTGAAGCTTTGCAATTGATGGTTTGATTGGTATTTTTATATACACTACCGAAGGTGAGGGGTATATTAATTTGTTCATTTTGTTTGTAACACCGAGAAGGAAATTTCGGAGATCAGTATAAAATTCGGAATCCACTTAGACGTATTCGTCTGTCCACCTGCCGGCCTGCAGTAAAAATTCTCCTAGCCGCAAAAATGAAGATATCGCTTTCAAATTTGGCAGACACATTGGAAGTGCTTTTACATACGTTGCCATTGAAAACAGGTCAAATCAATCGCAGGCCCCACCTACAGCACAAGCTGAAAGCAAGTCTATTTTCCGACTGTTTCACTCTCGCTGTTTTTCACGGTATTCCATGGCTGGCTATGTTCCATGGTATGCCATAAAAATAGAAAACATCTGCAACGCCCACCTATTAAAATTTAGGTTTTCCCCCTTTTTGTTAAGATAATGATGGTGGGGAATAAAAGATTCGGCATAGCCGAATATAATTTTCTTACTTCTTTCTTCTAAGGGTCGTTGTAGAATATGTTTTTCTCATCCCCTATCATCCTCTATCCGATATAAAAAGCTCTTGCTTTGTTGCCTTAGAATCCACTACTTAAAAGTGAGATATCGCCTTTAAATGCTTTTCAGTTTCAGTTCATAAGGCAATCAATTTACTTTCTTGGATCTCAATCGTACGGAAATTGGTTGTAAAGTCAACCGTAATGATTCTTCTAGCCCTGCTTGTGTTTGATTCGGATCTTTACGGAGTAATGTCTTCAATTCTTTGTTTTCCAATTTTTTTTTTTTTTTTTTTTCGCTATCTACAATGGGACTTGTCTTCAAGGCTCAAATAA
>KK351107.1:94496-105817 GCA_000671755.1 Glossina brevipalpis
CCCCTCCCTATCTCTCACCCATTCTTTCTCCCTCTCTCTCTCTCTCCCCCTCTCTCTCCTTCTCTCTCTGTCTCCCCCCCTCTCCCCTCCCTATCTCTCACCCATTCTTTCTCCCTCTCTCTCTCTCTCCCCCTCTCTCTCTCTTTCTTTTTCCGCCTCTCCCTGTCCCTCTCCCTCGCTCTGACTTTCTAAGTTACTAATAATTTTCTTCCTTTTTGAACTTGCAACAAAGCAAACAACATCGATCAATTTGTAGCTTGACATTTCTATGTTAAGTAGGAGAAGAAATAAAACTAAAATGAAAATGAAAAGAAAATAACCAAAGTAGGGGGTGGGAAACTTTATTTAAGGTTCCCCTTCCATATATTGTACCAAACATAACTGTCGTTACTATTGCTGCCTTTAACCGATAGCTGTATTGCATTTGAATGAGTTTTTGATTTGTCATTCGCGGGCGTAAACATGCGTTAACCAGAACTTTACCGAAGTGAAAATAAAACAAAACGCGTAATGTTAAAAGTTTATGAGAATTGCAGTCACTTCTGTTACTACTTCGTCCTTCATTTTTTTTCAATAGTTTTTTTTTTATTTTTTCACTTTTTTTTATACCTTTTTTCTTTATTTCCCTCAAGTCCCTTACAGTGATGATGACGATGATGATCATTGGTTTCCGCTCAAGTAGAAGTTACGTGCACAACGACTGAATTGAAGTTTATGAAACAAGTAAAACTTTTGAATAGATTAAGTGCAAAGTTTTCGCTCAAACCCAATCACAATTATAGCCTCGAAAGCCAAGTCTTCGGTCTTTTCTGAACTTTTTTTTACCCCCTTTACAAAAGAAAAAAAAAAAAGAAAGAGATGAAGAACAAGAAAAAGAAATACGCATACACTAGATACTTTGCCTGCTAAACCAATACCATAAAAAATTTACAGCCAGGTTTAGCCACGACAAGCAATCGCATATCTTTTATTGCTTTAGAAAATAAGAACAAAAAAAAAAAGCCCAAAAAAAAAAGAAAGAAAAGTAGTAAAAAAACGATTGAAAAAGAAGTTCAAAAAGAAGAAAATTGTCATAATGACGGCATACAAAAACAACACAACTTTCGTCAAGTGTCATTAAAAGTACGCGATTTTTTTTGTCGCTTTACGCGTTATTATCTACTTTCGTACTCACCGCTTACTAAACGTTAAACATAACTTTATCATACTTTTTGTAACCTCCAGATGCAGTTTTCGTGAATCCAACATGCTTCCTAATTGTTATGCTCTTTTGCTTAACCTTTAGACAGTAACTCTAACTTATCGATCAATAAGTTCGTAGCGTTTCATATAGAGGTCGCCACTATTGATGAATCCTTGTGATTTTTAGGTAGTATTTAGATAGTATTCGGGTTCAAATAAAAATGTGCAAAAATTTCAAATTTAAAATATTGACCTTTAGTTTACAGCTGTTTGTCCAAACTATGCTTTAGTTCCGGCGATTATCCCTCTAACGGAACCATTTTTCTTCCTGTTCAACCTTTTCTTTTTTTAGAGATTCGGGACTAGGTAATAGTTGTTGGGAACTAATTCTGAAAAATACGATCGTACTTTTGTAATTTTCAAAGGAAAGGAAAAGTTTGATTTTTCAAATAATTGATAAAGGACTGTTCTTCTTATCGAGGAAAAAATACCACTGAAATCAAGAAATGGTTTGAATTGTTATGGCAAACCCTTCTCCATTGAAAATAACAATTTGTTGGAGCTTAGCTGACTTTAAACGGTATCTTACGGACAGAAATGAAATGTTCACTGCTCTGGCCGCCCGAATTCCTTAGTTGTTACACATAAAAAAAGTTCCCAAAATTGTTTTGGAAAATCGGAAAGTAAAATTGAGTGATATAGCTAACATCGGGGAGTAGTGTATTTACTACATTGCTTGAATATTCGTCCGTGAGAAAACTCTGTTCGAAGAGCGGACCGCGTTTGGCCAATGGCAACAATGTGTTAACGACTGAATGAATTTCACCTCGAATTGCTTTCACGTCCACCCTAATTTTCAGATTTAGTTCCAAAGGACTAAAACCTGTTCATGAATCTGAAAAAATATTCGCCGGAAATGGGGAATGCCTCCATTAAATATAATCGCCGAAACTAAAAGCATTTGATGACGGACCGGACAAAGAGCTGTAACTTGTAAAGTAATGATCAGAATGTCATCAACTCTGGACATATTTCGCCTGTAGGTTAATACCATTCAAAATCATAAATATTCATCAATAATGGCGAACTCTACATTTCATGCCACGAACTTATTGAGCGATATATTATGCTAATCGCTTGAGAGTTACAATATAAAGTTTTTTGTGATACAAGTGAAGTAAACATTACCGAATTCAAATCCATATCCAATAAATATATTGGACGGATTTCTTCAGCCCTTCAGGACTTCTTAAGCCCTCAGGAAGTCAAAATTTTTATAGTCATTTTATTTTCTATTTTCTATATATATGCTTTTAAAGCAGACATATTTAGATATTAAGGTAACGCTAGCTGTCAGTCTATGTTTGTCAACTGTGACACAAAAGCGAATAACCTAATAAGACTATAGCGTAAAGTCTTCGAAACCTTCAGAATAAGTGGGGATAAAGATAAATAATTTTGTTCAAATCCTTATTATTACGAATTAATTTTTGTACCTGATATTGAACTTGACATCATATCATGTAATTTCGCGCCTATCAAAGCAGTTTTCGCTTTAACTTCTAATAAAATATTATTTTACGTTTATATCATATCTACTATAAGCGATGAGACATGATTGTTATTATTACTAACGGATATTATCGTTTCTACATAAATTAGTAGTAGTAGTAGTAGCAGATATACATAATGCAATCCCAGTCGAATAGAACTTTAGTTTCTTTTTTCTCTTTGTTTTCAACTTAGTTTTTCACAATTATTTTCGTTTTTTTTTTTTTTTGTTCCATAGGAAATTTAAAAACACATTTTAGGTCAGAGTATACTACTATTTTGAGCATTCTAAGTTCAAAGTTACAAAAAATTATTTACACATATGCTTATTCATGCTTTGAGTCTAGAAATAATTGCATATAAGCCCAAGTGTTCTTACACAAGCCTATGGTTGGAAAGCATAACAATAAAAAAAAAAAAAATTTTTTTTTTTCTATCAGTTGAAGTTTGGAGTTGAATGTGATAAAAGAGTTATATCATGAAACAATAGTAAGGATGTGTGTTGTTGGTTAGTTTATGAGAGTGAAAATTGTGAAACTAAAGTTTCGTATAGAACTTTTTCGTTCACGCTGTCTTCCTAAGAAGATAAATTATAAAAATAGATGATAAATCTGAATTTAATAAACAAAACATATGTAACACGTTTTGTTGTCACTGGACCTAAAGTCTTTGGTATGAATCATAATGATAGAAGCGCCTGAAAGGTTTACAATTTCTTGGACAGTTCCGGTTAATTTCCGATTATTATCTGTAGTAGAAGGAGATGAGATGCTTTCAATGGTCAGCTGTTAAATATTTTATGATGGAATTTAGAAATCATTCTTCCTTATAAATACTAAGGATAAGCTCGATTCTATTAAAAGTACCGATGAAAGACAAAAGGAAGAATTTAGGACGATATCAAATCAGATTAAACCTTTAAATTCTCTCCCTCTCTCATTCTCTCGCTCGCTTTTTCTCTTTCTGTCTGTCTCTGAGGATAAGTTCGATTCTGCTAAAAGTGCTGATGAAAAACAAAGCAAAAGATTAGGACGAAATCTAATGAAATACTCATCTAATTAAACCCTTAAATTCTCTCTCTCTTTCTCTTTCTCCCTGTCTCTCTTTCTCTCTCCGTTTCTCTTTGTCTCGCCACACTCTCTCTCATTCGCTCGCTTTCTCTCTTTCTGTCTGTCTCTTAGAAAAGTGCCGATGAGAGCCAAAGGGAAGGATTTGGGACGAAACCTGAAGAAATATTCGTCAAATTGAACCTTTAAATTTTCTCGGTTTCTTTTTCTCTCTCTTACTGCGTGCCTCCCTATCTCTTCTTTTCTTTGCTTCTTTTTCTCTCTCTTTCCCTCTCCCTCTCTCTCTTTCTCTCTCTCCTTCTTCCTCTCTCCCTCTCTCTCCTCTTTCTCTCTCTCTCTTTCTTTTTCTCACTTTCTGCCCGCCTCTTTCTTTCTGTATGTCTCTCCCTCTCTCTCTCTCCCTACTCCTCTCTCTCTCTCTCTCTCTCTCTCTCTCTCTCTCTCTCTCTCTCTCTCTCTCTCTCTTTCTCTGTATCTCTCCTCCTCTCTCTCCCTTCCTCTCTCTCTCTCTGCCCCTCTCTACTTAAGCTACCATAAGTATCTTAGTTTCTTTATTCCTGTTAATATTTAAAACACTGTGCCGCCGTCATTTCAAGTACCTAATAATCTAAAGCCTAAGCTTAGTTAGGCAAGTTAGTCTTTCCGAATGTACAGAAAATCCAAGGACCAAAAGCAAATCTATCTGCCTGAGGTTGCCCAAATGAGGAAGCTCCTTTTACTATATTGCCGGTGTCAAGACACTTAAAGGACTACCTTGTTGTCTGACGGCTGGGTACGACCCATCAGAGAGTATCGCATTGGTTGCAGAATCCTGAATAGCAACATCCTCTAGCCAGAGGGAAGCTGTGGACTACACCCAGTGAATGTTTATTCTGAAATTTCGAGAATAGTGCAACCTTGCTGTTGCGCAGCTTGAGAGACATATGCTATTGTTTGCTGAAAAATATTTCTGTACTTTAGTACACAACAGCGGAGTTGAACTCTCAAAGTAGTCATCGATGTAGAACTCAAACAAACATCTGCTGTTAATATTGTGTATAGTGGAAACCTTTCTATTGATATTCTTTACAATGCTAATATGAAACTCATATGTATAATAATTTGAAATTGATGTTATATTGATGGTTCATTTAAAACATTTTTTTATATCAGTAATTCACTAGACATTACATCTATCCACCTATTGTGTACATTGTATTAAAGTGTATGTTATTGATGCAAGGTTGTTGTCTACTTGATGTAAAATACCTCTCGTTCGTGAAAATCATTATTCTTTGTATGCGCGCGTGTAACCTCTCATGTAACAAAAGTAACGTTTTATCATTATACCACCACCTGTCATTTTAACAATAATAAAATAATATTTTGTTTTATATTAGAATTCGCGTAAAAGTAGATCATGTTTACGCGAGCGTCAGGATAAATTGAGTGAACGTGTATTAGCTCTTGTTTTAGGTAATTTGCTTGTTTTCGAAATAAAACGATTAATTTTGTGTTTGGTCAAGAATGATGTTATACTTTATGAATAGATATCGTTGATATGCAAACCATTATGAAGCAACATCAAATCAAATTTAATTATTCACTAAGTATCGCCGAACGCTGTGAAACAGCGTATATAGGAATAGATTTGAATATGGCTCGTAAGGCATAAATATCAGAAAATTTCTCATGGAAAATCTACGCAATTTCGATAACTATCAGATTATGAGATGACTTAGTTATTCAAGAGTCTGTCTGTCTGAAATAAAAAAATGTTCTGAAGTCGTTGCTTTGAAAATGTGATGCTTTAGTCGCTTGATTTCTTTTGCTGATTTACTTCACTTACTTCTCTCTCTCTCTCTCTCTATATATATATATATATATATATATAATATATGTAGATGTTCTTTTCGAATATTTTGGTTTTTCTTATACTTCGTGAAGACGACATTCTTATGTCGTCTAGCCAGCACAAGCGAAGAATTGGAACTAGAGTTCAACACCCTAGCAATGTGCTTAGATATATTTCGCCAATGAACGAGAAAAGTGATATATAGTCAGGGCAGCTGCTTAAGAACATTTTAATCGATCGCTTGGAAGACAGAACAAGGTCTATCGGATGCTAATTTTCTTAAAGAGGAATAACTTGGCTTCATCGGTTGTACTTTTTTAATTGCATAATATTCTTACTAGGGTTACATGGACTTGTTTTTTTTTTTGCTTTTCTTCAGCATTTTATTTTGTGACCAAGTCCTCTATTCTCATCAAGGACAGATTACGGTCTTTTTTAAAATGTATATCTTCCTTAATTTTCGATTTAAATCTATCGATACTGTTAACTTGTCTGAAAAGTGTTAGACCTGGAAGTCACATCTTGTTTCTCATGCAAAATTTATACATTTATTCCCTTCTTTTTATTTCCTCTTAAAGTATAAATTATAATTTTTTGGTATGTGACAAGCTCACAAGTGGCATTCGCTTGTCCTACTCCAGGTTGGACTTTCTCATCAACAATCATTGTTTTTAACCTCACAAGCTATTAAACGAATCATATTAATTGAAGACAACATTTCTTTTATATCAAAAATTTAATCATTTTCTAAAGACAAAAAATAAAATTTCTTTTTATATTATACCTGTTGACCGAAGTTAAGCTAACGTCCCAATGCCTACTTTTTATATCAAATAGTGTAGTGGATGTCTTTACTGTATATGTATAGCTACGATTGCAAAATATGCTGCAATCATTTACACTCTCATGAAAAATGCATGGAAAGTGAAATAAAAATTTTCTAGAAATTTCCGATTTTTAACTGAAAGCAAACATGTGGCTGCACTGAACAAATTACATACATGAATGACTGAACGAACGAATGAATGAATGAGTGAGTGAATCAAGTGAAATAATGCAAAAGCGAAAATGAATTGCACTACTTTTGTATCAGCATAAAAGGATCGCGTGCCGAAGCAATCTAAAAATTGCCGTAATTTAATTTTTTTTTTTTTTTTTTTTTTTTTTTTTTTTGCTAAATAACAGGACAAGAATCTGAATAGAAATAGAGTATAAAAAATAAAAGCGAGAATACCAAATGTAACAAAGTAGCAACAATTGTGGTCGAAAATGAAAATGAAATTGCCCTGAATTATCGGGTACTTAGGGGAAACAATCAAATATCCTGGCATAGTTGCTACTTACATACACGTATCTGTACATATATTTTACATATATATAAATGTAGTGTCTGAAAATGAACCAATATTTTCAATGAAGATAATTTCTAACGTTTTGTCGTTTAAATGTTGATGACTGAGACGTGAGATTCCAACAATGGAAACTAAGGTGAAACTAAATGAAACTATATACAGACAGCTGCAAAATCGATTTAATAGTGCTATTATCTTGGTGTAAAGTTAGAGTAAAAGTGTATTGATTTGACATTTCTACTTTTTATTTATCTTAGAGATAAAATATACATCAATAAATCACATATAATTACAAAACTCAAAGTAGAGCCATTACAAAATAATATTTAAATGATTTGGAGCTTCTTGTGAAAAGAGTGAATATACACATTGTACATATTTTGCAACTCTTACTACATTCCTGTAAAACAAAAAAAGTCTTATTCCTTTTGTCCGCAAATACGATAAACATTTTAATTTGTTTTTTGTCTAAACGTAAAATACGTACTAATCAGTAATTAAAAGTAATGATTTTCTTTATATAACTAAAAACATTTATTGAGAAAAAGAGTAAAATAAAAAGGGTCGCGATTGTCCGAGAATATGATATACGTTTAAAATTTTAAATAATTGCTCCGGAACATAATTGATCTTAAAGAATAGGAAATGATTATTAGGAAAAAGGTCACAGCTGTCCGAGAATATGGTATACGCTTAAAATGTTAAAAAATTAAATAATTGCTTGGAAACATAATTGACCTTAAAGGATAGGAAACGATTATTACAAAGAGGTTCGCAGTTGTCCGAAAGTATGATATACGTTTAAAATTTTATATAATTAAATAATTGCTTCGGAACATAATTGACCTTAAAGAATAGGAAACGATTATTACAAAAACAGTCACAGCTGTCCGAGAATATACTATACGTTTAAAATGTTAAAAAATTAAATGATTGCTTCGGAACATAATTAACCTTATAGAATAGGAATAGATTTATTCGGCAAATATTGAGCTTTCTTAGATATATTTCTAGAATTATTACGTGGGCTAGTTACCAGATGTCCTGGTAATTTGAATTATTTGTATTTAAATTCAAAATATACTTTTTTCTTAATAATAATACCTGTAATCTTCATTCGATTCTGCTTAGAAACTAACCAAAGATTTAAATACACCTTTAAGGGTAAATTCCATAAACTTACAAACCGATCGATTGAATAGTTTAGCTCAGAAGGTAGGCGGATTCTGCTACTCAGAAAAAAAAAATGAAACAAGCAAAACGATGTTTAACGCATGAAAAACATACAAAATCTTCATTAGTTACAGTAAGCAAAACTAATTTCGCTCTGATTGGTTATTTGAGAACGAATACCAGAATGAAATTCAAAATAATAATTAGTACATTTTGTTATGCCATGTCAATCATATCTTCGGACAGTTTTAATATTTAATTACACTGAAAGCGATTTGAATAATTTTGCCCTTCCGCAATTTCAACTAAAATTAAGTAGAAAATCATTATTGATATAATCATTATGGATTGAAATTAATCACTAAATAATTTGATTACAATGTAAAGCCAACAATTCCTACGGCAATAAAATCACTTTCAATACAAAGACCATACAAGAGGAGATTTCTTGTGAATATTATAAAATATTTGCTAATCATTCATGTTTTCACCTAAGAATTCTCTCACCATTCAGCAGGCAACAGTTGCATTTCTGGATGATTTTTAGCTTTGAAGCTATCTGGACCCTTTTTTATGTTCAACAATAAGTATGAAATTCTTCATAATTCGCTTTCTTAATTTTTTTTTAAAAAGTTAGAAAGTCCATAGTCCTCTGAAGGGTTACCGTTAATCGTATTATATATGAAACCTTTTCCTTAAAAAAAAAAAAGATACATTTTTTTAAGTTTTGTTGAGAAGCAAAAAAAGTAAAAAAATTATATACACCTATGCCGAATCTTTTATACTCACCTTCATTACCTTAAAAGAAGCGGGAAAAACTAAATTTTATTAAGTGGGCGTGGTAGATTTTTTATATTTTTATGGAATACCGTGGAACACAGGTAGTCAATCATGGAATACCATGAAAAACAGCCAGAGTAAAAGAACCAGAAAACAGACGTGCTTTCAGCTTATACTGTATGCGTGGTTTATGATCGATTTAGCCCATTTTCAATAGCAACGTATGTGAAAAAACTTCCCATGTTTCTGCGAAATTTAAAGCCGATATCTTCAATTTTGCTGCCAGGAGAATGTTTATCACAGACATTACACAGACAGACGGACAGAGGGACATTCATAAATCGATTCGAAATTTGAGGCTAATCATAAATATATATATTTTGTAGGGTCACCGAACTTTCATTCTGGGAATTACAAACCAAATATGAGAAAATAGCTTCAGTGGCGGTTATAAAAAGAAGCACTCAAATAATGACAACTTTTTTTTTTGCACACAAATAATTTTTCAGAATATTTAAATAACATTTGCGAATAGAGCTAGTATCGTGTATCACAAAAAAAAAAAAAAAAATTTAAATATTAATAAAATATAATAAAAATTTAAAATGTTAAGTCGTTCTGGCACACCTTTCAAAAGAAATTCTGAAGAAAGTAATAACGTAGTATGTTAAAAAGAAATTGGATATTTTTTTTTTTTTTATTCTATGAACTCTCGTATGCAATTTGATAAAATGTGAAAGCAACAAGGTGGCAATTTTCAAATCACTATTATGCCAAGTGGGTGGCAATAGGTGAATGCTTCCAAAATGCTTGCAAAAATGATTGCAACTTTATATTATTTTCTGCTTACATAAAAGGAGAAAAAACACACACAGAGAGAGAGAGAGAGAGAGAAGTAATAGAGGAAGTGAGAAAGAGATGGTGCTGATGGTTTTCTAAAATTTTGGTAAAATAAACACAAACTACTCGTTTATTTCCGTAGTGTATAAAATAGCAATTGCAACTGCCACAGGAGTAATAATAACAACAAACAAACCAGCAATACTCTCTTCCCAATCCCATGCCCTTCCTATAGAGAGCATATAAAATCAAAAGAAAATCGAATGAAAAAAAAAACAAAAAAAAAAAAAGAAAAAAAAATTATTCAGAGAATAAACCTAAGAAATGAAAACAGTTTCCTGTAAAATTTTATGATGGTGTAATATATATGCATGTACGTGCCAGTTTGCGTATGTAAGCAAATGTATATTAAAATACGTGTATGTGTGTATGTGTGTCTGTGTGTATAAAAAATAAAGTTTTTCATTGAAATTGTGGTCAACCGAAATAGGAAACAAAGGGTAACAATAGCTATCCTGCGCATCGGATTGACTGGAATCAAAATAAATACGTACTCGTATATAAAACGTTTCATGCAAAAAGAAAAAGAAGAAGAAGAAGAAGAAGTAAAGCAAAAAAAAAAAAAGAAAAAGTAACGATCTATGAAAGACTTACCAAAAGACATGCACTTTAAACTTTTACCGGATATCCGTAGTGACACTTGAAGTGCAGCCTCTTTTCCTGTATGTCCGCAACTACTTACATTTTACAATTTCTCCGTTTGCTTTCCTACATTTTTCGGACAATTCGTTGATTTTTGTTAAATGGCCGTATAACTGACCGACAGCAACAACAATGGCCACTGGTCACGTTTTCAATATTAGCCGTTAAGAAAGAGAAGCAAAATAGAGTTTTATTTTTTTCTTTTTCTTTTATTTTTATTTTTTTTTTTTGCTTTCGTTTCGCATTTGTTACAACAAACACAACACAACGTTCTTTCCCTTTTTTTCCCGTTATTCTCTCTAATGCTACTGTTGTCGTTATTGTTGCTGTTAACAGTACACAAGTGTTTGCTTTTTATACAAACGATTGTTGATTTTCAAAACGTGTGAATTGCATTTGTTGCCTCTTCGAACGTTGTTATTATTATTGTTGTTATTCTTGTTGTTATTGTTCTTGTTGTTGTTGTTACTGTTAACTATGTAAAAGACTTTTGCTTTCAGTCATTTGAAGAGAAATTGTATTTTCAGATCTTTGCCTTTCGTATACCCTACGCTTTCAAGAAAAAAAAAAAGAAGAACAGAAACGTTACGAATACCAGTTATTTTACCTCTTCTTTGTTCAATACATACTTTGGTGAAATAAAATAAAAAAAATCTTATCGTTTTCTCTTTTCTTATTTTTTTTTTTTGTTTTCAAATTTGTACACAATTTTTTCCTGTTATCATGTTGACATGTCGTACGTTGACACAATCATTTTTCAAAGGATTTATATAAACATTTAAAAAAAAAAAAATACAACACACCAACTTCAATATATATATATATACATATATGCACACA
>KK351107.1:108351-120322 GCA_000671755.1 Glossina brevipalpis
CGGTATTCATAAGAATCTTAAAGCTGGAAGACTAGTGACAAAGGCGAGTACAATAGATGTTTTCGTTAATGGATTGCCCAAGCTGGAAGACTAGTGACAAAGGCGAGTACAATAGATGTTTTCGTTAATGGATTGCCCATAATAATGCAATAAAATGATCTTTGGGTTCCGGTACTGATTGCCCATAATAATGCAATAATATGATCTTTGGGATCCGGTACTGATTGCCCGTAATAATGCAATAATACGATCCTCGCGTTTCAGATCACAAGCAACATACTTTATGTCTATCTAAGGAATGTTCAGGGTTATTATAGAGACGGAACCACAAATCTAATGAAGCACCTTTCTGAGTAAATGAGATAATATACTTTTATGATAAACAGGTTAAACGCGAAATATAAAGGATTTGTCGAACTTGGTTTTTTTTTTTTTTGCATAGAATCACGCTTAAGGTAAATGTTTTACGCTAGAAGCGCCACATACGCATTTGTGTGTCGTTCAACTTTTACAAATCCTAGTACGTGGCACTTAAAATACAGTCAAACTTTTTTAGTTTGATTTCGCTACTATGTTTTTTTTTTGTGTATTCTTAAAATAAATTAATTTTCTGAATTATAATAGCAACTTACGATATTTCTCCAAAGGGTGAAAAGGCATCTTTTAATTGTTGAGTTTCAATTTCCGCACTTAAATCTCCTACGAATATATGATACTGTTCTGTAAGTAAATGAAGAAACGCATAAAGTTATCATTTTTATTATTTAATATTATTTTTTGTTATTTTTAAAATTTTTTAAAGTAAATATATTATCACACGATTGAACCCCGTAGGTTAACTACACTTAGTTCGAAAACGTGTTGAATTTGTTGATTGCATTTTTTGTTTGTAGCAGACCAGTATTTTTTTCGGTTAATAGTGTGCACTCATCTATTAATTGTCATCACTTTAACTGTATTTCAGTCATTCATAATCTTTTCATAATCTTTTACGCAAGACTCGCATATATTCTATATTCTTATTATTCGGAATATAATTTCTAATCTTTTTTTTTTGCTCTGACTTTTCTTTGCAGCTCTTTTATGTAATGAAATCTAATGTCTACGTGCTTGATTCGCGGGTATAGTAATGAAACGTACCCGCTTTACGAGTGGTTTACGATCGTAAGTATCAAAATCTTAGTCTTAATCTAAATCTGTAAAGCTTAAGAACTCTTTGTTATATTCCGAATAAGATGAACAGCATTTATTAGTATATTTCAAATAAAGGAACACATTCTAGGCCGTAACAAAATGTTCTTCACGAGAGTACGAATTAAATTGACTCAGTTTGTATAACATCTGATCAAGGTCTGGACGCTTTATCCACAGCTAAGTACATAGGATCCACCATATAGCAAAACAAACCTAAGAAACTTTAGTGGTACTAAGCTAGAATGAGTTAATCAGGGCAGTAAAGCTGAGTAACCATAGCGGACCTATTTATAGTATTCACGTGTGTCTGGCAAAATAGGATTTATTCTAAGCAAATAGAACTATCATTAGGAAACGCTTTGTTTATAGTCTTATAAGACCAGTTTTCTTACGATGAAGCTTCTACGTTACAATCAATTATTTATTGTTTTGTCGAGTGAAGCTTCCATTCTTACCACCCTTTCGAACAAGTGATTCTTTTCGTTTGTTGCCTCGTAAGACCAGTTCTCTGACTATGATGATTACAATCGTTACAATCGATTACTTCTTGTCTCCCATTTTGAAAACCTCGTCTTTCTTTCACTACATTTAATATTTTGTCTAAGAGATAGAAGAAATGACAGCTAGTGAAGCAAGAAAAAAAACTGTTCGGTTATTTCACATTAAGTTCCCAATTTTTGAAAAAAAAAAAACGGCGGAAACTTATTATTGTACATTATAAGCAAAGTTGCACGAATTCCTACACTAATATGTGTTTTTCACTTTACATATAGACTTCACCAATATATAAGGTACTGATTGCGTCATTTCGATTATTAGTCGATCTATTAGTTTTTTTGTTTTCGTTGAAATACATTTTTACGTATTCTAGGAAAATAAATTTTCTTTTTTTTTGACTAAAAATAAACTTTTCTCCGCATTTTGCATTATTTTCAATAAAAATTAATATTAAAGAAATTTTGATAAAAAAAAAAAAAAAAGAAAAATGCTTCATGGTTTTTCAAAATAATGTATTAGAGATGAGATGAAGTGTGAACGTAATTTTAAACGGATTTTAAGGAATTTCTTAAAAATATTATTATCTATTATTCATGCAAATCAAGTTAAAATATTTATATGTACGACAGACATAATATGCATAAACGAATATTTTTATAATATTTTTTCAATGAAACAATTTATGCAATACCAAGTTGATATGTAAATAAATATAACAGCATTAGCCGGTAATACGTTCAAGTGATTATTCTAGAATACAGCTGAATAAATAACACCCTTAAAATACATACATATATTTTTGCAAAGATAATAAAATTCCGTCTTTTTTTTTCGAAAAACGTGCACACACAAATAATAAACATCTGCATATGTAAGCAAAAATGTACGTAAATAATAAACATACGTCCACACATACGTCCACACATACCTCCATACATACATGCATGCATACATATACATACACATACATACACATACATACATACATACATACTAACAAACGTACATTAACATATAAACATTAACAAACACACACACGCACATATATATATATATATATATATGTATTATTGCTTTGCTGTATATATTATTGCTTTCATTTACATTTATCCATAATTTAAATATAAAACGAAGAGTTAACGGATCATGAAGTTGATGTTGAATATAGATGAGCGTTGCTTACGCATACACATGTATGCATCTCACATAATATTTATATGCATATAGAGCTAATGATGAAAAGACTAAAGTATGAGGGCAGTAGGAAATAAGTGAGTGAAGGCGTGGAATGTAAAATTGAAAGAAAAAAAAAAAAAGAAAATTTGTTGGAAGCTAATGTAATTCATATACGAAATAATGCGAATGAATGCTTATTTGTATCTATTTATGTTTGTGTGCATGCGTGTAGACACACACACACATATATATATATATATATATATATATATATTTAAGTGTGATGGCGGTCGAGAAATGATAGTGTCGGCGTTATTGGACTGTGGCCAAAATGTTAAAAACGTACATGAACGTGGCAAACCGCAAAAATAGTTAAACAAGCACACCAACATAAATAAATATACAAAATGCAAAAAACGAAAAACAAAAAGCACAAGGCAAACAGTAAAAACTTATTGTATATAAAAAGTATTAAGCTCTCAAGAATCAAGATTGCTTTAGTTAGTATAGCTTTAGTTCAAGATTAACATTAGGTTTTGTAAATTAAAGTGAAAAAGAAGTTTTGAATTTTGATTTTTTCTAAAGGCTCAATACATTTTAGACAAGTCAATAAATATACACATGTACATATAAATATATATGTATATATATTCACATCCCGTTAAAATTTATAAACGCAGATGCTAACAATAAATTATGCATACACACACACACACACACACACACACACACACACACACACACACAATTTGTACATATATAAACTTACTATACTATAGTTGGTCCATACATTTTAAGACTACAACAAACATATAACAATAAGAGATAGAGAGAAGTACACAAACAAAAATCATACATACCTGCATAAAGAAAAAAAAAAAAAATAAACAAAAAAAATCAAAAAAAAAATAATGAAAAATAAAAGTTGATGCATTTTAGCGGAAATTATGCTTTCATATCAACAATTTTTGTTTGCAAATACATATGTAAACATGTATGTATATGTAAGTACTCAAGTAGCACTATAAAATACTATGTATGGATGTATGTGAAACCATTAAAGCTACTCCATCCGTGATAGTTGTTTTGAGTTTTTGTTTTTTTTGTTTTCCTTAAAAAATAAAACGAAATTCGATTATTTAGTCTAAAAAATACTAAGCTTAATAATAAATATAGTCTTAGTTAGATCAAAATGTTATTGTTATTGTTCATTGTAGAAATGTAACAAGTGTAGAAACGGGTAAATTATATATAACTGACAAGAATTTATGTAATATATTTAATAATGATGGCTCAATATTTTTCAGACTAGCTAATGTTATGACATAACAGCAAAGGCTATGTGTCTTGTAAGGCAGAATGGTTTTACTTGAACCAGACTAGAGTAGAAGAAGAAGAAGTATAAGTATAAGTATAAGGACGAGCATAGCTCTCTCTGTTACCAATATATTCTAACCTTCAGATAACCGTACGGTTTCTTTAGACAAGATTGCCGCTTCGTGACTTATGCTTTAGTATATTGTTAGTAACAACAACAACAACAACAACAACAAGAAATGAGTATAGAGTGCTTAGCTTTAGCTCTTAACATAAGAAGACACAACGTATACCACCTGCCTGTTCATACAAATTTGCTCACATTCATACAGATATGCAATCAAAATAGCATTNCACATACATATATATATCTATGCGTGCATGTATAGTTGATTTCCTAACTGCCAGTTATTTTCTATATATCTCATGTTTTATTTTCATGTTCATCAGTCTTTAGCATTTAGGTTTGCATTGGGTTCATAAAAAAAAAAAAAAAAAAAAAAATTAAAAAATAGAAAAAAACATTTAAATTCCTGCACATATACAAATATATACAGAAAGTGTTCTTTTCTTGCTTTCCCCTACTCTTTCTTCCTCTCCTTGCATTCGTATCTTTGAATTTTCTTTGTTATTTATGGTATAAAGTTTCCAAAAATACAATAAAAAAAAAAAACAAAAACTAGAAAAGTGCCAAAATAAATTTTACTCCTTTGGCCACTGAAAAAGTTTTTAGTGTTTGGATAAAATTCACATTTTATAGTTTCTCACTGTTTGCTTGTTCGTTCGCCATCTTTCAAAAGGTGCTAAATGGCATCATTAAGCTCGCGCGCAACTCGATTTTTCTTTTTTTTATGATACTTTTACTTCCATTTCTGAACTGAACTGAATTCGTAAACTTTATGAAATTGCCAAATGTACGTATGTATTGCAAGCAGACGGTTCTCATTGCTAAGAGAATTGATATATACTTAAGTACACACACACACACACACTCATGCATGTATGCATGCATACACGGAAATGCTGAATAGCAATAACAATTGCTTTAAGAAAACTACATCGTACACAAATGTGTGTGTTTTAAAAGCTAAAAATTTATGTGTGTGAAAGAATACGAAAAATAAACTTTTTCTTAAACTCTGGTCAGAAGAAGTAAAGAGTTGCTGTTGTTGTTATTAGTTCTTTTTTTGAATTCTTTTCCCCCGTAAGTCATTGATAAGTTTTTTCGTAAAACATTAACTATATATTCGTTTTATAGCGTAAATTCTTGTATTTATCAATTTTCAATGACGAAAAAGTTTTTCTTCAAAGCGATATAAAAACGAAAACCATTCGACCATTCTTTTTTTTCTTATAGAGAACACCAGTTCGTTTATTGATTACGTTTCTCATTGGATTAAAGTATTCACTTTAAAATCGTATCATAAAAAATTTGAAAAAAAAAGTTGGAAAACTATTTTCGTCTGTTTCATAACTTTTATATCTACTACCTTAATTAAAAAAATAAATGGGAAGAATTTCGATGCTTTATAATATAGGACATATAGGCCTGCAGACTTTTTTCATTTTCATGGAATGCCGTGGAAATTTTGTATTGTGTATGAGAAGAGGGTAGANCACAACACAAACAAATTATATAATTTGGTTATTTTTCAAACAATTACTCTAAAAAATTTCCTGTAAATAAAACGATAATGTTGCAAATGCATCATCATCAAACTTGTGGCTGATGGGTAATGTTATGTGAATTTGTTTAAAAATTCTATGAATGCTAGATACACATATACACATATTCACCAATATATTTGCGCATAAATACCAAACGAAGTTGGTGTTTTTGCTATGTAATGATTTGTAAATATATGAAATTCTTTTGATTTCATGAAACGTATGCCCGTATTTGAAATTAATATGTTATTCAACAAAAACAAAGGCCTGAAGGAAATTTTTAAAGGAAATTCCTCCTCCTAACTTCTATATATATTTATTAATCTATAAAACTTGACTTGAAAGCATATTTATGAATTTAATATGTTTAAGTTTTCGATCTTAAACTGAATTAAATCGGGTATCTATAAGGTGTTTAATAGGTTCTCTTAGATATAAATACGATGTGAACTATTAGGTGTATGACCATAAATTCTCTGTATTTTTGTGATAAAATTCAATTTTGTTAAAAGTATTTGTTGCAAAGCTTAACACTCAAAGTAGCTGTAATTATTAGATATGGTCTTTCGCCATTTATCGGATGCCGTCGGCTTTGGCACTTTTAAGACGAATTATTCATTTTCGCACGTCTTTAACTTCTGTGAATTGCTGGGCTTACGGAAATCTGTCGCAATAGAAACTTGCGAGATGAAATATTCATCGATCTATTTTCGCACCTCTTCGACTTCGGGGAACGGTTGAGTTTACGTGTCTCTTCTCGGTAGAAACTTTCAAAACAAAATTTTCTGTCTCGTCAAGCTTCTTTCGAACGTTTTGAACTTCTATCAACTGTTGAGCGTATGCATGCTATTTCGCCAAAAATTTTCAAGACGAAATATTCATCAAGCTATTTTCGTACGTCTTCAACTTCTACGAAAAGCTGAGCTTACGGATACTGTCGCGTTAAAAACTTGCAATGCGAAATATTCGTCGACCCATTTTCGGACATCTTCAACTTCTGTGAACTGCTAAGCTTACGTGTCATTTTCTGTTGAGCTTACGGATGCCGTCGCGGCGAAAAGTTTCGCGACGAAATATTCATCGCCCCAATTTCGGATGTCTTCAATTGCTGTGAACTGCTGAGTTTACGGATACCATCACAGTAGAAATTTTCAACGCGACATATTCATCGAATTATTTTCTGTCACGCTTACGAATACCGTTGTAGTAGAAACTTTCGAGACCTAATATCCATCTTCATCTTCAGTCTTCAACTTCTGTGAACTCCTAAGCTTACTCATGCAGTTTCCCCAAAAACTTTCTAGGTGAAATATTCATCGAGCTATTTTCGGACGTCTTCAACTTCTGTGAGTTGCTGATCTGTGAAATATGACTACCTTGATATGAACAACTGGGAATTTGAAGGTACCAAGTCTAGAGAATACGCCGCATACGGGAGAAGTTCCTAGGCCAAGTTGAAGATTGTTTCCTTGGTTACTTTTACTGCATGCGGACGGGCGTGGTCATCAAGCAAATTTACTTAGCGTGTTCCTGTGCCAGTAAATGGTCTTTTTACCTCAAGCACCTAATTTAGTTTAATTAATTGCGCTTGAATTCGTTCAGAGGTAACAGTTTCTCCAGGCTACAGAAGTTAATAAAAGTTAGTATATGATTCCTCTCTAATTCCACCAAAAGTGCCACTTTCTGACTATGAACGTTTCATCCATATCATGTGGATGATTTTTCGAAATCAACAGATGCTTTTTTGCTTACAATTATCGTACAGAACCTATTCTTTATCGCCCATAGTCAGATTGTGAATATAATTGTTTCTGCTACGGTGACTTAATACGTGTAAGTAGATGTCAACTTTTCGTTTTTTGTTCTTTTCGATTAGATCATGTGAGAAGGCCATCTTTCTACCTTCCTTATGTATCTATCTCATGGCACGCAATCGACTTGAAATTGTTCGCCAATTAATTGCTAACTAAAAACCTTACTGCTCTTTTTCCACTTGTACTGGATTTTCATCTAATAAACTTTGAATTTCATCATCGAATACTTTTCGATTAGCTCCAGAGCGTTCAACGTTTGCAAGGTTACAACTTTTTGCACGAAATCTCGCATGTACTCGCACTTTCTAATTGATTCATAACTTGATATATTTTCATCTAAAGGCGGCCACGTTATTATTTCAGTGGATTCAGCTGCATTTTTTCCCAGATTAAAACATGATAATATGCTATGTATCCAATGCTGCCTGTTTATCTTCATGTATTAATTCTTTAATCAACACTAAACGGCTGATTTTCAGTAATTGAAACTTTGATCGTATAAATATGAACCTCTAAGCCATCTATACCTCAAATTTCGGAAAATTTCAATCCACCTTCAGGAATGTAATAAAAACAGTTATAAAATTCAAATATATTTGTCACCTGAATTAACCTGATGACAGGTACAGTTATGCCTAAATTTTTTGAGTTGTATGTGACTTATAATTCCTTTACATTCTCTTCCATAGATTCCCTTATGTTCATCCTAAACTTCGTTTCGTAGATATAAAATAAAAAAAGGGTAATAAGGTTTTGCTACTTTTCTTACATTATAGGTTGAAAAACTATGATTAGTTTGGGAAACTAGCGCGCCTAAGTTGAGTATAAATCTTATGCTTAGATTAAGAAATATTATACGAAGAGACATACTTTATTGACCATACGTTCGTAGCGTATTCTCATAGGCTACATAACTTGCATATCCTCCATCTTTTATAAACAGTAACGATTGCAATAAATAAAATGTAACGTTTCCCCTAAATTTGAAGAATTTCTTTATATAAAATAAACTGAAATAAGTAAAAGAACAAAGAGAGCAAAAAAATATTCATTTTGTCATTTTGTTTGCAACAACCAGAAGGAAGCATATAAAAGAAATCTTATAAAATATATATATTCTTGATCACCATCAAACTTTTAACTTAATTAAGCTTGTTCGTCTGCTCATCCGTGTGTTCGTCCGTGTGACCTTACGTGCGTGTGACCTTCCGTCCGTAGGTCTGTCCGTCCGTCCGTCCGTCCATTTATCGTACCGTCCGTCCACCTGTCCGTCCGTCCATTCTTCCGTACGTTCGTCTGTCCGCCCGTTCGTCTGTCCGTCAGTATGTCCTTCTGCCCGCATGTCCGTCTACCCGTCCGTATGTCTGCCCGTCCGTCCGCCCATTTGTCCATCTTTCTGTCTACTTACCTTTGTAATGTCTGCACTAACCATTTTCCCGATCACAAAAATTAAGATATCTGTGTGAAATTTGACGGAAACATTGAAAGTTCTTTCACATACGTTGGTATTGAAAATGGTTCTATTTGTTTTCTGGCTATTTTCCTCACTCTACTCATAGACTGCACAATAAATATTTCTAAGGTATTCCATCAAAGTGAAAAAAATCTGCCACACCCATCTATTAAATTGTTGTTTTATATATATATATATATAGGTATATATATAGCTTTTTTAAGACAAAAATGAGTGATATAAAAGATTCGGCACAGCCGAATATAATTTTCTTACTTGAGACCACATTGGTAATTGAAATGAGTCACTTCGTAACTTCGTACTTAGGAGAAGTAAAACAACTGTACATCGTAAAACAGCTGTACATTGTAAAAGAATTAAATTTCGGAGAAGTAAAACAACTGAACACCGCGAATGAAACAGAATGAACTTCTTGTGTGGAATGCAAAATAAAGTAAAAGGACATAATAAAAACATTGAATAAAATGTGCTTTTAAATATAGTTCTGATACACATGGAAGCATTATTTTAGATTCAATATAATGAAGAAAAGAACATAATGTTAAGATAATCACAAATTGGTAAAGTGCAGCTGTAGCAAAACTTTCCAAAATTTGTGACGGGGAAAATTCCTTCTTATGGTTTACCTAGCGAGGTCATAAAAATGCGTATTTGCAGCTGTCGATGAAAGCAAAAATTGACAGGAATTCCCTCGAATTTTATTAGGTCATGGAATTAATAAAACTACGTTGGGAAATTCAGCAGGAAGAGATTACTAGTAGTATAGCAGAATGGGACAAAGCGTTTTTGATGTTCGTAAGGTTTATAAGCGGAAAATTTTGCTTAAGATAAGTCAGTTGCACGTAGTAATAATAGCAATAAGTATCGATTAATAAATAAAGAAAATCATCACAAAAAATTAAAGCAGTTTTAAAATGGAGATGGATTTAATGGATATGTATATGTCATTCTATTATATCATGCAAGAGGCAGTCAAGGTGAAAATGCAAAACAAACAGCGCGGAGATGAATACAGAAAGAAACTGGATCTAATATACGATGAGATTTTGTTTAATAGACAAATAAAATCAATGGACTATCAAGCTATTATGAAGGCTTGCGTGATATCTTTGGATTCAATAATGTATGATATTGGATTTCGTTATTGCCCTTTCTTTACTGAAAAGGGGAAATTTTTGAAAGAAATATACCAAGATCTCAAAAAAGAGTATTTTAGTTGTCTTACCTCATTGAATTTCAATTTCGTAAAGAATGAAAGCAGCTCTAAGATGAGCACCGATTTGATGGATATATATATATATTATTCTATGATTTCATGCGACAGGCAATCAAAGTGACAATTCAAGACGAAACCCGTGGATTCTTATATAGAGCGAGATTGAGAACAATACATATTACTATTTTCTTTAATAGAGCAAATAGAGGTATGGATTATGAAGCTATTATGGAGGCTTGCATGATATCTTTGAATTCAATAATGAAAGATGTTGGTCCCTGCGATCCAGCAAAGAATCAATATTTGCAAGAAACTTACAAATCTCTCAAAGATTCTTTTAATGCTCTTCACCCAGAGCGTGCTACTAGTGGTATGAACTCAGAAGAGATGGAAGTTAAAATTAATTGAATCATAATTTTTTAAAGTTAAAAATTAAATTAAAATTCTTTTACATTCAGTTAGTTTCACATTTTGTTTAATTAACATTTTATTAGTTTTTGTTTTATATGCTAACTGAACTGACTGAGCTCTGAAATTATAATATAATATAAACGTAAACATAAACATAAATATAAACGTTAATGTAATATCTCCCTGTTGATGGGATTAAATTAGAAAAATAACAATAAAGATATGGATTTCACTTTAAATAAAAATTAGTTATTGAGTGTTTGGTATTGTGTGAGGTGTTTTGAGCTTGAGCTTTCACACCCACCATAAACTCTATTAAATTTTCTATGAAACATTTATATTGTTTTATAAAACAATCGAATGAAGTTTGCCATGTACGCACAAACACACACACACACACATACATTCATATATACACACATACATACATACATACATACATACATGCATACATATACACATACACAGACACACCCAGTATGGCTTGGGTTGGTCATCGTTGCTCATAAAATCGTTTCATATCATTGATGTTAAAGGTAACGTCGTCATCCATTAACATATAATCGGTTTTCGCAACACCATACGAAGCAATTTAGTTAGTAACCTTACCTAACCTAACCTAAGGCTAAAAATTTCTACTAAAAAATGCCCCGAAAAATGAAAAGAAATATTGATTAGTATTTGCAAAAAGATCTTAAACTTCGATCTGTCTGTCTGTTTTTAAATCTAATGAAATTTTTTTTTTTTTTTAATAATAATTTTAAGCCAAACTATCAAATTAAACTATACATGGACATGTACCGTAGCATTAGTGCGCATCTAATATTCGGCGAAATCCCAAAGCAGTAACATTTCGTTTATTTTAAGTAGCATTTGTACTAAAAATTAAATGCTTAATAAAATTTTATTTGCTTTATTTTCCATGCACACGCATACACATGCACAGAGTTTTAAATTACCCTCAATATAAAAAGCCAAAAACAATTCACACTTGTTTTTATAAATATATAGACAAATAACGAGCTGACGTCATATGTATATAAGCCAGATCTAAGCCCTATATAAATACCTATACATATGCGTAAAATCACTGGTTCATATAATTTAGATAAGCACCTAAATATTTATACGGAATAGCTAATGATGTGTTCATTCAAACACAAAAAAAAAAAAAAAAAAAAAAAAAAAAAAAAAAAAAAAAAA
>KK351107.1:133743-143814 GCA_000671755.1 Glossina brevipalpis
AAATAAGAGAGAGAGAGAGAGAGAGACAGGGAGAGAAAATGTGAAGAAATGCGATCCGAAGTGTATATAAGTCATCTTTTGTTTCCATTGCTAAGGCTTTCTTCTATTTATGTAAAATAATTTATTTTCTATTCGAAATTAAGGAAACTTTCGGTATAATTAAGTTGATCCTACAATTTGCAAGTGTCGCTCACTATTAGTAATACTAGCATTATCACGTACTTCATGCCTCTACTTTGACTGTGTTACTAATTGAAAAAGGCAAAATGATACCTAAGCGCTATTTTAATACGAAAAAAAGTTTTGTTCATTTCTTTTTCTATAACCCTCTCTCGTTTTCATCAAAAATGATAAAAACTGTTTTGATAAATTTATGCGCATATGTATGGATTTTGATTATAAAATTTTCTATTACACACAATTCGTTAAAATTATTCTGAAACAAATATTTAATAATTTTGTGTGAGTGTGTGTGAGTGTGTGTGAGTTTATCTGTATATATATATATATTTGTCTTTTTGCCAACTAAAATATCAAGTTTACATATTCACAGACAATTGCTAATGTTAATATTTTGGTAAAATTATTACATTTCTACTTAGATGACTCTCAATAAACGTACACATATAGTGCATATATGCGTGGTTGTATAAGTGTCAAAATACACCCAAACACGCATACGGCAAGTTACAGCATGAATCCGCATTCAGTCATATTCTCTAGAGTTTTAACATTTGGTACAAAATTAAATATAACAGCTGCGAAATTTGCATATTGTACTTTGGTAAAGCAAAAATTTTTCGAGAGATAAATTTGAATTTTATATATAATTTTTAGAGAGGTTTTCATAGTAAATTATGTGTAGATACATATATATATATATATATATTCGTACATATTTTGTGTAAAAAATATCCGAAATTATGTAAAATTCAAAGGGACATGTTAAAAGCTTTTCCGAGATTTAATGAGTATTTCATGCATTTTTGATAGGCCGGTTAAGATAAAACTTTGTCTTACTGCATTTTCGTTTCTATAATGTTTTCAATTAATCGAAAATTTTTTTCTTAACTAATAGTATCTTTCGAATTTTCAGATCATATCGAGTATGCATTTTTGCATCGTGCCAAAAAACTTTCACGAAAAATGATAAACTGAATTAATATTTTAGATATAATGCCATGAAACGTTTCAGAGCGAAAATATCATTTGTAGGAGAATTAATGGAGTTGAGTTACATGTTCTGTTTCAAGAATCAACTCTTTAAAACTTGTGCGAGAATTTTCAAGCGTCAGATTTTCGATTTTGAAAATGTTGAAGAAATAATTTATATTTCAGTTTCATTGTATACCTTATATACGATTATCCATTTCATGGTCCGGATTTGTTAAGCTTGTTTCAATGACAAGTCTAAAACAGAATTGTCACACAGGGCATTATAAGCTTAGTGCTATATTTGCCAATATGGATCGATGTGAATGATCCATATTGGAAAATCGGATGTGTTCAGACAATAAAAACTTACAAAAAAATGTTTTATTTCTCCAGTAGGCACATTTCGTGGATTACGAGCAGATTATGATTGACATGATTGCTAATCTTAACTTAGTGTAGGCAAAACTTTAAACATTTTCAAGTTTCAAGTTGACTCCGTAACATATATATACATGCCCGCACACCAATGAAATCTAGATTTAACCGAAAATATTTTGCTGCTGTTATTTAAAATGTCGAAAAAGATAGGAATTTATCCATTATACGATGTGCACAGCATTCCGATCGCTACAGTCCCCTGATTACCAAATTCATTTCTTATGAAATTGAAGACATGAATGTTAAAAATATGTGATTTCAGCACGACGTTGTCACAAGTTATACAATGCCCTCCGTTTTAGTACCCTTGTGCGAGAATTTTCCTGGACTTATAATTTCATATATTAGTGATGTAGAAGATGGTTCGATTTCTCACGCATCTGGATCTTTATTTGTGGTATTACAAGAAGATTCGAGTTTATGCGAACAATATTGAAACTCTTCACACTTTGAAAACGAACATCCCTTAAGTTATGGACGAGCTATTGCTGTTATATGCAGAGAAGTGTTTGAAAAATGTCCCAAAAAGGATCGAATTTTGTAAAATATTTCATCAAGAACATTTAAACAAGGTTGTATTCGACAGATAATGGCAAGGTCTAAGAAATATATTCGAGAAAAATTTTAATATAAATTTTTCTCAGAAGTGGATTTTATTTACATTTCCTTTCGGAACCAAGAAATGGATAATGTCCGATATCACAAACGATTTACAATAAATTCTTAAAAAAATTTTTATATCGTTATAATAATTTATAGGTAAACAAAAAAATATATGATAAAGACTTTATTAAACCATCATTAACAGAATAGCAAATTACTTACTTCGTTTTGCATTGTGACATAGGACAGTACCACCAATAAGTTACAATAGAAGAAGAATAGCAATAATATCTTCTATGAGCGCCTTTCTAGTAATAAATTCCTGATACTATATACAATGAACATATATGGAATTGCTTTACATATATAGAGTAACATATATAGCTTTACCATATACCCACATACAAATATGTGTTCATTATAGTTTGTATGTAAATTTTATGGTCAATTAATATAAGTTTGACTGTGTAAGTTCTTTATAAATATTTTATTTATTTTAATAAGCAATTATATGCTTATTTAAAATGATTACTTTTAGCAATAGTTACGTTTCCATACAAAAAGCTAATAATACCTAAATGTTTAAACTAATGCTCATCGGATTTCTTATGGTTAAATGTAAATGTCAAATAACTAGCTTTCTGTAATACTTCCTACAGTGCAAACGTTAGTTAGTCTATGTTGAATAATTGAATTAATTTCAACCGTTTGGTTTTTTATTTTTTTATTATTTAAAAAGGTCATAACGTTACAAGTATGTTATGTTATTTAAAATGTGGTTTATATATACAGTATAGTTCGATTATAATTTTTTGATTAGCAGTCAGTCGCAATCCCTGGAGTAGAGGAACTCTTAATCCATTATAATGATTTAGAATTCCCGCAAATTTCTTAATGTCGCCGAAAAAATTGGAAGCAATGACCCTGTTAAGTTTACATTGTGCAAAATTTTGTATTAGCTAACGCTGTGTACACGATATAAAAATTTGTCCAATGAACCTAAATTGCTTGAAATCAAAGATAATTTAATTAAAAAATTTTTTTATTTTCCTATTACTTCTATGAATTACTGCAATAGTAATATCAGAATTTTATGACCCTTTACGAATAAAACATACATACATATATATGCATAATATATGTACATATATGCATAATATATATATGCGTAACATATATATGCATATGCAAGCTTAGAAGGGAAAACGATGTGAATATTTATTTAATATTTTATATTTTAGAATTTATTATTATTATTATTATTAAAAATTATGTGTGTATAGAGAAATATATGTGTTTGCTATTGTACGTATTATTTTATAGATATTTTTACTAAACATTCCCAGCAAACGTATTTAAGAAAATTAAATTATTTCCATTCCTTTTTTTTTTCATAAATTATTTCCATTTGTGCTTATAAAAGGACCGAATATTAAAAAAAATCTTTATTTAATAATAAATAATATTGATATATTACCTTATATCATATCTTATTAGTAAATCCATATCTTATTTTTAAAATGTGACTGTAAGATATCATATTTTTATCGTATTTTTAAAATGACAATTTAAACCTAATTATTTTACTCCTTAAATGCCACTTTGTATTCTTAACTCCTCCTACTACTCCTTCGTTTATTTTATACTTAAAGTTACCTTTCGAATTTTTTTCACAAGTTTTTCATAATTTAAAAAGATCTCTTAAGCATTCACCATGACAATAACATCCAAAAGATTTTATATGGTTTGGAACTCTTTATTTGGTTCAAAAAGTCCCAATAATCATCACTTTATACTT
Source organism: Glossina brevipalpis (assembly GCA_000671755.1). Lineage (NCBI taxonomy): Eukaryota > Metazoa > Arthropoda > Insecta > Diptera > Glossinidae > Glossina > Glossina brevipalpis. The sequence goes on from KK351107.1 coordinate 137,738, forward strand.
TAATCACGTTTTCATTGAAATTATGTTTTCTAATTCGGTTGTATACTTAACGTACTTCGAACCCTCAAGGGATTAACTTCAAATATCATACTTTTCTAAGCTGTTTCGATATGACAAGCAAAATACACTTCTCCGAAAAAAAAAAAGTAAAGCCAATGAACCCCCATTGAAGAAGAACTTTGCCTTCATAGAAATGTGACTTTAAAAAATTAATTGATATAATTATATAATTAAAAGTTTCGCTTTTCGTTTTTTGTTTTAAGAAATTTTATAACATTTTTTCCATCAGTATATAAACGACGTCTTAGTTAAACAATACAGGTTTTACAAAAGGCATCGGTTGTTAAGTACCTTTTTTGCAGTGCGTTTACACTCAGAGTAATATCAGTGATTTTGTGAAATTACTTAAGTTCAAATTACATCCATTTACATTGCATTGAAATCATTGAGTGAACAATTTCAACATAACAGGATATGTTTTGGTGTTTATATATAAACTTAAAATGAAGAAGAAAAAATTAAAAAATTAAATAAAAGTTTGAAAGAATCAAAGGTTGCTTTTATAATTATAGAATTTTTTAATTCATAATTCGCTATGGGGACATTTTTGGGCGAACAAGCGAGTTCCAAGTTGCATTGAACACTACTAATATATTATAGAAAGGGAAAGGGAATTTAAATATATTTTCATTGAAATATTTTTTGGTGAGTTCATTTGATATTTATATACTACACCATTTATGATACAAAGTATAGTAAGTTTCTTCGGATGTATACAACTTAAGAAAGGGCTTAAGATAGAACCAATTTAAGCTTGCCTCTTAGTCTCCCTGTGAGATATTTGTTTACGTATTATATAAGTATTATAAGTTTCTTCGGATATATACAAGACCAGAAAAAACTGAAAATAGAACCGATTTAAGCTTGGTACTTAGTCTCCCCGTCCGATGTCTGTCCATGTTTTCCAAGTATTATAAATTTGTTCGGATGTATACAGCAACCAAAAAAAAAACTTAACATACATATACTTTTTATTATACTGATCTGTTCAGTATCATTTTCTGGACCAATTTAAGCTTGTCTGTTTGCTTGTTTTTTCGATGTCTAGTCATGTGTTCAACATACCTTTCGCAATTTTTTAGATATTTTGAAGAATATTTGAAGAAAGTATACTAACGTTTCTTGCCCCAAGAACGAAGGCAATTGGTTATGGATTCGATCGCACTATTTTTGCGACCACAACCCATATAAAGCCTCATTTGAAAAGACCCTTTGTTGAACAAAAATCGGCAGAAACTAGTATGTTAGTAAATAAAATAAATGTGAAAAATTTGGATCGACTGGAACCATTTTTTGAACCAACCCCTATATAACTTTTCTTATGAAAAGCAAGCCTTTATATAGTATAAAGATGTAATTTTTAATATTTTATGACGAAAACGAGTCCCTAATAGTAAACTGACATAGCAATCAATTGTACTAGATTGGAACCACATCGATCTATTCTTTCGACCCACTTTCATATAAACGTTCTTATGAAAAGTAAGACTTTCTATGACGATAGGGTCTTTAGATCTTTAAGATTGGTCCATAATAGTAATTAGATATAAAAATTAAATGCACTTTATTTGGATCACGTAGATCTATATTTTGGACGTCAACCCATATAAGGGTTTTTATGAAAAGTAAGCTTTTCCTTGACAGAAAGGTCTGGTCTTTAATATTTCATGATGAAATTTGATCTGTAATAGTAATTTGATATAAAAATTTAATGCACCTAACTTGGACCACTTAGGTCTACTTTTTGCAAATCATCTCATATAAGCATTCTCATGAAAGATAAGTCTTTTGATGATGAAAGGATCTAATCTTTAATATTTCATGATGAAATGTGGTCTGTAATAGTATTTTGACATAAAAATTTAATGCACCTAATTTGGACCACTTAGGTCTATTTTTTGGAAACCATCTCATATAAGCTTTCTCATGAAAACTAAGCCTTTTTATAACGAAGGGTGCTATTCTCTAATATTTTATGTTAAAAATTGGGTCGTAATAGAAATTTGACGAATTTGGACTACTTTTTGGACAACACCATAAAATAGCTATAATTTTTCGCATTTTCTCACGAAATTAAGTTAATCATAGTTTTAGGCAAGGTGTTGTAGGATATTTGATCGAATCGGGTCTAGGTCGACTATAATGTTTTTAATTGTTTTTATATAGGAAGATATTGATAAGTTTGTGTATGCCCTTCAAAACCTGATGCTATTCTACACTTTCATTATAATTTAAAAAAGTTATTATTAAATTGAAGCTACTCTCTTCAAAAGTTTTTCGTTTGCTTTTAGAATAAGTTGATGGAGGTAGTGCTTTTTTCTGCTTTTTTTTGCGTTAAAAAAAAGCTTATTTATGAGATGACCTAACACCTAAAGTCGGTCAGCAGGTAACGTATGTTAACTTAAACATTACACTTAATTTTTCAACAATTTTAAAAGTTTTGAAAAAAAAAAATAAATCAAAATTTTTATTTTTCTCCTTTAATAAGCATTTATGTAATAAGCAATATTTTTTTTCAATTATTCACCATTTATCAGCGAAATTATATTTTAAATTTATTAACCTTACTGTGATCATTTGCCAAGTGTTCGCAGGGTTATAATGTTTTTCATCTCTTTTATGGATGTTTCTATGCATATTTGAGCATAAATGCAAATGTACATGCATTTAACAACAAAAGAGTGAATGACTCGCTATGCTAGGACATAGTGTGCTGCCTGTGGTCATAAAGTATTGTTTTTTTTTCAACTGAACTTTCTAACATTTCGTTTTATTTGTTCGTCTGTTTATTTATATATGCATTAGTTAGCGAAACGCATATATATATATATATTTATATATATATTCAAGAATGCAATATTTTACATTTTCAAATTTTTAGTTCAATTTTTCAGTATTTTTTTCTCATTGCTTTTAACATTCTTTTCTCTTTTTTTTAGCCACTATGTCGATGCAAATTGCCTAAACAAATGTTTATTTTCATATACTTTTTTTTTTGTTTATGTTCATAATTTTCGGTATATGCATACAGATGAAATATACTGTAGATGCAGTTCAGTATATAACTAATTGTTTAGTCGGCGATTTTAAAAAGTGTGTTATATTTTTTATACCAAAAAACTCTTCATATAATAATAACAAAAAACTAATAGAAAAAAAGAAAACAACAACAACTAAGAAAGTTGTAATCGCCTCAAGGCATATCTGTATACCCTTCAATCTAAACAAATACAGTAAGTTCACCAGAACCGTTTATCTTATGCCATTTGCTGGTCATTTTTGTATAAAACTTCGAACTTCGACAATTGAAAAGAGGCTACCGTTAACTACGAGGGTGACGAAAAAATAATTTGTTTTTTAGGGAAAGCGTTTAAAAGATTTATATTAAATAATTAAACAGTTAAGTAATTAAATAAGTAAATAACTAAATCATTACATAAGTAAATAATTCAATAACCCAATAACTAAATAATGCAATAATTAAATAATTGTAGGATAATTAAAGAACTAAATAATTCAATAATTCAATAAAAATAACTAAATAATTCAATAATTCAATAAAAGTATCTAAATAATTCAACAATTGAATAATTCATTAATTCAATAATAATTCAATAGTTTAATAATTATATAATTGAATAATTCAAAAATTTAATAATTAAATAACTAAGTAATTATATAACTAATTAATTAAATAATTAATTAATTAAACTTATTAAATACCTAAATAATCAAATAATTAAATAACTCAATAATTCAATAATTAAGTAGTTAAATAATTGAATAAAGAAATAATAAAGTAATTAAATAACTCAATAAAGAAGAAATTAAGTAACTAGAGAAGCAAATAACTAAATAATTAAGTAACTAAAAAATTGATTCCAAGTAAGAGTAGAAAAAGCAGTGAAGAAAAATATATGTTAAATCCAGGAATTCAAAACTAGAGCCCAATATATTGTAGATAAATATTGCTACACATAAATTGAAAATATTTCTGTCCTTCTCTCAGATATCAAAAAAATCATCTCAAATAGACAACTGGAACAAAAATTTTTATTTATATAAATATTGCAGAGAATTAAGCTTAAAATTTTAAATCCATGTTAGGCTTTTCCTATATCGGACCGCTTTCTACTAATTACATAAGCGAATTATTTGCAAAGTTTTACCAACCGGAACTAACGAACTTTTGGGGTAACTGCTCTTTATTTAGAAATGACAAAGATCGAAATTACTTGTTGAAATGGATTTTAAATAGTAGTGGCTATATTTAAAGTGGGCACGCTGGCATTAAATTTTGGTTTAATAGCCTAAGCAGATAGCAAGTTATTGACGATGTTGTTCGGAAATACATTTTTAAATATTTTAAAATATTTAGTAGCTCTTGGATGGCCTTGCAATTCGATTTGATTTATTTTCATGAGATTAGGAATATATTTGTGTTAAACTGAAACTTCCTGCTTCAGGTTGTCGAGCAAAAAAAATTTCCAAAATCAGACGGATGGATGGACGAAACACGGCAATTAAACGACTTTAGGATTTCCTGTTGATTACTATTACTATCTGCATATTTTATTTTTGCCACCAATGAAATAACGCAACTAGTATAACCGCATTCACCAACAGTGGCTACAAAAATGAAAATGAAAACAAAAAAAAAAGGAAAAGTAAAATAAAATAAAACTTTAAAATTAATTTAATTCTGAAAGTTTTATATAACGCAAAGCTGTTGAATTTTAAACACATTTCCAGTCCTGATTGTATACATCAGTGTATGTACTTTAAAGGAAATTTTAATTTTACTTAAAAATTCAAAAGATTTTGTTGTGCTCATGTGATTTTAATGAATTGAAGAGAACCCGCTTAGAAGAGATTCTTTTTCTATTAAACGTGACACTTTCGAAACAGAAAAGCTTTTCAAACTTTGTAAAGATATAATAAAAATTGAAGCAACAAAAACAAAAAAAAAAAAAAAAGAAAAGAAAAGAAAGAAATGGAAAAATTCCTTGTTCTTTAGGTATATGTATGTCTGCGTCTAGTAAGTACCATGACACCCTAGAGCATTTCAATATATATGCTTTTCCGTTACATATTATGCTGCATTTTTATCCTCTCCTTTATATTTGTAATTTATGGCTGTGAGTTGCTGTATTTTAATTTAGAAAATTTTCCATTAAAAGTAAACAGAAATAGATTTTTTCCAGTTTTTTTTTTTTTCATTTTGCAGTTGTTTGAAGTTTCCTTCTCGCATTTGCGCGCAATTGTGTTTTTTTTTTCTTTTTTTAAGTTTCTTCTCTTTTTAAGTTTCATTATTTTAGTGCAATTATTGGTGCTACGTTGCCAAACAAATATAAAAAATAAGAAAAAAAAAAAAAGAAACAAGAAACAAGTAAACAAGTAAAAGGGAAAATAGTGAAGTAAAAAAATATATACATCCCCTAAGAGGTTGCCTTGATACTCATTCTTCTAGGTCCAGATTATGTGGTAGGTAAACTTAATGAATTTTTTTATTTTTTATTTTTTCTTATTGAAAGCATAGTCTGTGAACGTCTTATGAATGAAGCAAGAAGATATGACAATATTCATATTCACTACAGAAGAAGGACATATATTTAGTTTATAATTCAATTTGTAACACTAAAAAATACTACGATGTACGGACCTATTTGAAAATATATAAATTCTTCCCTCTCCCTCTTTTCGATCTCTCTTTTATGTTAAACTCTTTCTCTCTCTTTTTTATTTCTTTTTTTCTCGCTCGTTTACTCTCTCTTTTGAAGTATATATAATCTTCCCTCTCCCTCTTTTCAATCTCTCTTTTATATTAAAGTCTTTCCGTCTCTCTTTTATTTCTTTCTTTCTCTCTCGTTTACAAAATAGATGTAATCTCTCTTAAAGTATATATAATCTTCTCTCTCCCTCTTTTCGCTCTCTTTTTTATATCTTTCTCCCGCTCTCGCTCTTCCCCTTTCTCTTTCTTTCTCTCTTTTAAAATATATATATTCCTCTAATCTTCT
>KK351107.1:173183-189644 GCA_000671755.1 Glossina brevipalpis
TCTCTCCCTCTCTCTCTCTCACTACCTCCCTCTCTCTCTATCTCTCTCTCTCTCTTTCTATCTCCTTATATTTTTCTCTCTACTTCTCTTTCTTTCTTTCTTCATCCTTTCGTTCTTTGCCTTTCTTTATATAGAGCTGTTGTAAGCCATTCTTTGTGCCATCTCTTGTATTATTGTACTGCTTGCATTATAAATACCATTTTATGGCTGATGTCTAACATTCTTTAGATATATATACTATACATAATATTTCCTCAATGCGTTTTCGTAAACACATTGTCTGGGTCTGTCTCTTAAAAAGATTGTTTATTGTTAAGACATCTTATTGTGTGTTCTCTATTTACATGTGTGCAGAAAGGCATTTACGAATATTTCAGGTGTATGTTCATACTTAAGACGAGTCTATTAATGTATTTGCTTAACGTTGATACGAGTATATATATATATATCTATGCAATCATATAGCGTCTGCTGCTTGTAATCGCATTAGTTTTTTTTTTTTTGTTCTTTTTTCGTGTATACTTCATTTTAATGTGTAATAGATTTTAATACACATTAAGAGAGATATTCTAGGATAACAATTTTCTTTTCTTTTTTTTTTTTCAAAATACAAAATTATAGAAATCATAACAAAGTTAGAAATTTCTTAAGCTATACAAGAAGATCTTAAATAAAGCATTAGGAAACCACTATTTTGCAAATTCCACGATAATCTTTTAGATGAATTATTTTAAAGGACTGATAAGAACAGCAACAACAACAATAACAGGAGAGAAAGTTCTAATATCAATTTTTAATTTGCGGAACAATTTTAATGAGAAATTCGTCGCTACGTGAATAATAATTATTATACAATTTTCAGCAAAAACAATAAAGAATACATTTTATGAAAAACAATTATCTTTAAAATTAATTGCGGAGAATGAAATTCGATTAAAATTTTTACGCAACAGCAACGCAAAACAAAAATCGAACAGAAAAGAAATGCATTTATCCCCAGAATGCTTGAAAACATTTTTTAAGTGTTCAATAGGATCCTTTCAATTAATGAAATAATGTTGGAAAAAGAGAAATATTTTAAATTATTTATTACAAACACACACATAAAATTCAAGTACAAATACAAATATAAATTCATAAAATACTTTACGGCTTAAAAAGTAAAAATAATACTAAACAAGTGAGAAAATTATATGAGTTTGTACCGAATTTTTTATACCCAACATTCACTATCTTAAAAGGAGATAAAAAACTAAATTTTACTAAGTGGGTGTAACAAACTTTTTTCTATTTTTATGGAATGCCGTAGAAATTTTTATTGTGTAGTCTATGAGGAGTGAGTAAAATGCCCAGAAAACAAAAGGTATTATCGTATTATTATATAAGTGGGCGTGGCAGATTTTTTCTATTTTTACCGAATACCAGGGAGATTTTCGTTTGTTTCTAATCTATGAACATTGAGTAAAACAGATAAAAACTAGTCGTGTTTTTAATTTGTTTCACATTGTAGGTGTGGCTTGTAACCGATTTTGGCCCATTTTCAATAGTAATGTATATGAAAGAATTTCCAATATTTCTGACGAATATCTTGACGGACGAACGGTTTGACGGATAAACAGATGGATGGACATGCTAAAATCGATTTAAAATTTGATGTTGATCAAGAATATATATACTTTGTGGGAGGTCTCTAAAGCTTCCTTTCGGGTGTCGCAAGCAACTTGATAGAATTAACTTACCTCTTTCCTAAAAACCCCTACTAAATGTTACATTTTTTTTTCTTTTTTTTTTCTTTTTTTTGAAATAATGCAAAAAGTTGCAAAAAGGTTCGTAAAGTTAACTAGAAAACTCTGAACAAACTGCTTATACAGGTGTAAGCGGAAATACAGCTGAGGTATGCTATTTACAAAAACACGATTTGTAAAGATGTTTTAATTATTAACTAACTAAATTATAATTAAAAAGAAATCAAATCGCTTTTTATCGAATTTACAAAGCAAACGCATGAAGCAAAAATTACTTGAATTGTATTAAGATTTGTCTTAAAAATATAATTAAATAGCAACAACAATGACTTTCTGATAATGAGCTTGGAAATTTTAACATAAATACCAAAACAAAAAATACTTATTCAAATATTTAAAATGTTCGTAGAAATTGTTTGTATATAAATGAAATGAATTTTCTTAATTTTTGCTAATTTTCGCAACTATTTACTTACATCCCTTGCTAAAGCTATATACATATATATATATATATATTTTCCATAACAATTATATTTATGCTGAAATGCAAACAATTTCCAATTCAAAATTAATAAATTAAATACAACCAAATATTACTACTATCATTCAATACCGCATAATAATTAATAATGTGGAGAATATATTAAAAACCTTACAAATAAAAGCAAAAAGCAAAATCAAATAATGACAAGAGATTCATGATAGGGAAAGCAAAAATTAAATTGTGGTTTAACATTTTCATTTTCAAATATTACACTCACGCCCACCCTCAAATTGTGATGGTAATGCATTCGTAACTGAATTCTCTACTGCTTCCTGCACTTTCATTATCCTTTTGCTTTCTATGTTAAATAACTAGCTGTCAGTCAATCCAATCTATAGATGAAGCTCTATATTTATGTGTATGTATATTGACTTATATACTATTTTCTCTCTAGTATTGACTGCTATTGCTCTGTGTCGATTTTCTGACAAAATAACTATTAAAGTTAATTCAATAAACGTTGCAAACGATAGAAACAGAAGAGAGTTCCAGTTTACATAAATTGAGATATTTAGGGAAAAAAAAAAAAAAAAAAAAAAGAGAGGAAGAAATATATATAAGTTCGTCTATGCATAGAGCGGATGGTCGCGCTTGTGTCTATGTATACAAGCGGTTATGCAAACAGTTTCATTGATTGTCGTCACAAAGTGCGGTTGCTGCTGATTTAGTTTGATTTTTTATTTTAACTCTCGGAAATTCTAACGGAAGAAAATGCTTAGCATCTTTTGCAAATTGGCATAAAATATTAATACTCTCTACCGTTGTCTTCCTAAAAATTCCTGAATACAAATAAGTATGATTAAGTTGCTTCTCGTCTCATAGTGCTTTATGTGGTCACAAGATTGGATGTTTTTTTTTTTCGTTCTTTTTTTTTCTATCTTTTAAAGATTTTTTACCAGTTTGCACTTAACGATGAGAAATCTTTGATTGATTTGATTGATTTGTCGCTTTAGCTGTAATATTTCTGTCATGTAATATCCCGTTAATCTTTATCTACCGCACAGTGTTTCAAGTGAGTGTAAAAATTACGGTATGACATTGAGATAAAAAGTTAAAATCTCACAAATTTTTCTCATATTCTAAATGCTCCTATCAAGTGTTATATATTTTCATCGGTTAGACCCTACCTTCTTTGGGTGTTGTTTAGAAGATTAAAAGTCTCACACAAATTTACTAAGAGACGCACAATCACTATCACAATCAAGTCTGTAATTGTTCAAAAAAATTAGGAAAAATCTAAAAAGCCTCTCACTGATATCGGGAAAATATTTGAAAGAATATAATACAAAATAATTTTATGTCAAATGTCCAAAGTTCGTCCCAAAACTTATTTATTGTAAGTACCCATAATTTTTGAGGTTCTTTTTAGGAGGGGGGATTTTGAAGCCTTACTTACAGAAGTTGATAAAATCTGTTTTGCTCATAGTATTCTCCATCGTTAGGTACGACTTTCTTCCGTTTTTCAACGAGTATAAGGATTCTACCTTAAAAAAACTTTCTCTTCTTTTGGGACGATTCAAAAATCTAGTCAATTTTTAGTTTTTTCGTTAGAAATCAAGTGTTGTCTCGCCAAGCCATGGGTCATCGATCTGAACAAATGGTAGTCGGAGGTAGAAATGTCTAGTGAATACAGCAGGGAGAGTAGCACATTTCAGTGTCATATCTCAGGAGAATTGATAGAAAGTAATAGGTATAATAATAACGTTTCATCCTTTTCTATCAAAAATAATTAATTTATTGTGAAAAAGCAGTATTTTACAGTATTTTATTTCATGTATCATCCTTCGCTAATTCCTGCGCTTCCATCTTTTAGAAAGAATATGAATATCTTAAAGGAAAGATAATTCGTTTTTTGAGGCTTTACACGAGAAGAGTCACTTGTTCGTTACCATTGTAAGAATGAAAGGCTCGTTCGACCATACACGATAAGTAATCAATCGTAAGCAGTGCTAACCAGAGGAAGTAATGTCTGCTGTTAACAGCGGGAAGAGCAGCACATTCTCTGTTAGTGCTGCTAATGATTTTTGGGTGAGGGAAGGCTAACATATTCTAAAGTTTCCTTGTCTGAGTTTTGATCTATGAAGCAGAATTTTGTCAAATTGAAAACTTATGATATCAAAACTTTTGCCATATTGCACTAATTCTTTCTCCCAATTTCACTAATAACTCTTAATAGCGTTACCTAATCATGGTTCAATTATCATAACATACCACACCCATCTGACCTCTTCAAATTGGTCACCATATATACTCAGCTTTATCGTTTATATTAATGGCTCGTCTAGTCTGCATCATGATTGTTTATACTTTGAATATCGTAACAGAGAGAGAACCATTGTTCATCTCTCGTAATTACGGCATCATCTTTCGTATTATGTTTTATTGGCACAAAGGTGGTCATGGTTAGAGGGCAAAGAAAGTATGATATTTACAATTTAGCGAAATGACGCTCACCTAACTTTTGAAGGGAAATGATAACGTTCCGACATGAGTATAGTTACCAGATCGTCCTCTAAGATTTAACACTAATTGAGTCACATCCCTTGTAAATCCTTCCAAACTTATCTGTACTCCTAATATTTTCTATACGTATAAACGTAACATGTTACGTAAGCGTATGATCAAGGGAAAAAAAGGTTATCGAGCCTGTATGCAACAGCCAGAGGAGAAGAGAATGCCTTGACTGCATTATCAATTAAAATCGAACATGGCCACTATCTTAGAAGCAACTACTTAAGACAAAGGGAACAAAGAAAGGCAAAGCTTTTAAATGAAGCTCAAACAGTTTCTTCTCACACGGAAAAGTATGTAGAAAAGCTAAGCCTCAGAGGCATAACTATTTAACGGTTTAAAATTCGCTGTTGTACCTTTAGAGAGGGAAAGGAGGCAACTAATATAAACGTACATGTAAGTCACTGTCAAAATTTAACATAATATACGCGCGAAAACCGTAAGTTAATATAACATAACCGCTATATAAGACTAAAACCGTGAAAAACCGCCATTTCCCCTACTGCATGCTGGCATCGTCCACTTAATATGAAATGATTAAAGAATAACATTCTTAACATAACATATTTGTCCACCATAAAAAGCAAATATTATGAGATTATTATTATTATATGAACTCAAATCTCTAAAAGCAGTTTTAACTGATTTTGGCGAACTTAAAATTATATGCATTAGATATGCTTACGCCTCTGGGATGGATATTCAAAAACTAGTTAAACAAATAAATGGTGATTTGTAGCAACTGCTTCGTAAGTTAAACTAGAAAGAAAGATTTAATCATAAATTTTTATGCGCGTGATTTTGTACAATGTTTTTCCTCTAATAATCTAACTTTTAAGCAGTTTTCTTAATTAGCTGCGGTTTTCCTTTCCCAGTCATAGAATTAAAAAACAGCGGTTTAATGCCCGCTTAACTTAAGTTTAATTTATACAAAAAAAAATAAAAAATAAAAAAAAAATAAAAAAAAATTGCAATTGTGTTTCCCAGAGAAATAGTTTTACCAAAACTTTTAAAATAATTAGCCTTTCGCAAAACAGAACAAAAAAAAAAAAAAGAAAAAGAAAAAACAAATACTTTAAAACTAAATTGCATTCACAAAGTTGTTTAATTCATCCACTGAAAATTCCTATAGACTTTTTGTTGCATTCATGTTTCCTCCTCCAAAGAGTTTTGTGTCTACAACTTTTACGATATAATTAAGAATGCCAACAATTCATCAAAATTGAATTGAAGAAGACAAAAAGAAAACTAATTTCTAATTAACTTGAATATGTACTGCATGTGCAATCGTAGTGCCGTCTTAATGTTGCATAAAACAGATGCTATAATGTGGGCGGAAAAAAATGCAAAAAATATCCTGACTCTGCATACCATTAAAATACTTTTCAAAGTAATTTTTGTCTTTGAATATGTTAAACGACATCAAAGATTGAAGTATGTTAGCTTTTTTTTTTTTTTTGCTTCTATTATTTCAATGAATTATCATTAATTTTCTAGCATGAACTTAAGCAAAAGTGTTTAGGAATACATTTTTGTCTTTACCAGAAGCTGGGATATCTGTACGCTGGTTCAGGTCTTTGCTGAGATAACTGATAATTGAATTGAACTGATCAATGAAGAAAATAATTATAAACCCTTTGCGTTCGAGAGTTCATTTTTGTCTTTGCTAGAAGCTGCGATATCTGTAAGCTGGTTCAGGTCTTTGCTGAGATAACTGATAATTGAACGGCACTGATAAATGAAGAAAATGATTATTAACCCTTTGTGCGTTCGAGAGTTCATTTTTGTCTTTGCTAGAAGCTGGGATATCTGTAAGCTGGTTCAGGTCTTTGCTGAGATAATTGATAATTGAATTGAACTGATAAATTAAGAAAATAATTATTAACCCTTTGCGTTCGAGAGTTCCGGAGCGGAACCTTTTAAAAAAATTTTTTTCTATATTGATGGAATACTGAGAACATTTTTATAGCGTAGTTTGTAAGCAGTGGACAAAGCACCCAGAAGGAAGAGATATTTTCAACTTATTTTATATTGTAGGCGTGGCTTATTCTGTAAGTGTAATAACTTTCAACGCTTCCGACAAATTTGATCCACAGACCTTAATTTGTGTGAAGAAGAAAATGGTTACTGCAGAAATTCCGCAAATAAAAAATTGAGACGGACAGACGGACACCCTTAGCTTTCCTGCGTAATTCCAGAAATTCCATTGTTTCTGCCAAATTTGACCGATACTTTTAATCTTTGAGGCCAAGAAGACGTTTACGGAAGACATTGATTGGTAGACAGATGGATAGACGGACAGAAGGACTTGTTTAAATCAATTCCAAATTCGATATATACACATTGTTGGGTCTCGGAAGCTTCCTTTTGGGTTTTGCAAGCAAAAAAATGACTTAACTCCCCCCTCCCCCGTCCTCCTTCACTAGCGGCTGCAAAAAATTAAACTTAAAAATGGGTTCGAAAAGTAATTACTTAATAGCTCTTAACACACGCTATTCAATTGAATCCAAAATCCTCATGTTTAGAAGATTTACATTTTTTTTTTCCTCTGCTCCCAAGAAATCTTTCTTCAATTAATATTAAATTTTCATTTATTATATTTTCTCATTTTCAAATTAATTCATTTGAAAATCTTATGATCGAAAACTTAATAATTAAGCAGTAAAAATGTTTTTTTTTTTTATGTTTTTAAAACGTTTTATTTACTCATATAGAAATTAGGGTAAAACAAGAAAGAATATGTACTTAAAAAAAGCAGGAGAAGAGGAAGAAAAGAAAAAGAAAACAAACAAATAAACCCTTAACAAATTGCTATAATTTCCCTGTACTTTTTCAGATGTTAAATTAACACAAATAAAAAAATATTTTTAAAACGTGCTTAATTTATTTTGTGTTGCAATCGTTTACCTTTTAACTGTAATTATTAAGAGGGTAAAACAAAAAAAAAAAAAAACAAAAACAAAAAAAAAATGAAAAAATAACGAAAAAATGTAAATATAAGCCTTATGCTCTAATTAGCTGACTGACGTTATTATATAAGAAAAAAAAAAAAAGAATGCACACACAAATAAGAACATTTTATTCACCTTAGTGCGAATATTTGATACCCATTACCTTTAATAATTTTAAATGAGACTTAAGGTAATGGGCAGAATTTAAAATTTAATTTATTGAATTAAGCTGAGCACCTCTAGGTCAAGTAAAAGGTTTCTAGTACAGTTTTTTCAGCCATAAGATTTCACTTAATAGACAAAGGAATGACTGTCAGTAGGACTGAAATCAATTCGAAATGTAAATTCACGTAGAAATATTTATATTTTAAAGATAATTTTTGTAGGGTGTTTGATAAAATATTTTGGGTTAAATTAATCGTAGACAAATGATCGGCTTATCTTTTCCTGATTAGTAAACTTTAAGCCCAATATTTATCCGCAATCTCTTAGATCTATTTATATATAATACATCACGATTAATACGGAGCATTTTCATATCGAGTCGTCATCATCTAAGCAGACGATAAACTCATCTTTCCAAAATACCTTCACCTAGAATCTTAAACTGATGATGATCATGATGAGTATCTTCTCACTCTTTGCGAATCTCCTTTCTAGTGAATATATAACTGATTGTTACAAAAAGAAAGTCTAGCTTAGTATAACGCATCTTTTACAACGATGTGAGTATAAACCAAAACTTAAAATAGTATAAAAATTTATATAAAACTTGAGTCGATTCATTCAATTCATTATTTATGTACACAATTTTAGAAGAGATTTTACACCTTAACTTAATGACTTACATTCCCATTACTATTCCTATACCAATAAATGTTTATAGATATCATGGGATTTTTGTATTAAAAAAAAAAAAAAAAAATTTTTTAAAAAAAAAAAAAAAAAAAAAAAAAAAAATTATTTGGATTTTTCTTTAACAGATTCTATATATAAATAAATATACTTTCGAATAAAAAGAATTTACAAAACAAACATATAAAATTACTTACGTATCTTTTTGCAAAAATCTCTTATTTTGACTTAAAGTACATAAAAAATTTTTGCAAAAAGCATAATACACTTAGTATGCCAATGATGATGTGCAAGAAAGAAAAAAAAAAAGAAAAAAAAAACATCAATTTAGCCAAATGGGATTTTTGTTAAAAAGAAAAAGAACTTCATATATAATGGCATAGATATTGTGGCCTATGCCTAAGCACATACACACACACACACACACATACATTTATAAATAAATAATTCACAATAACCTCGTAAGGGGGTTTATGGTGCTATTTTTATACACGTATACATGTGTTTCATATGTGAGGTCCCTCTCTCGTTTCCTTAAACATAATGCATACACAGATACACGTTCTTTTCCAAGTTAAATTCGCAGCTTTTATTTTTTTTCAGTATTTTTTTAGTATTTTTTTTCTATTCCATTATTTGTATTTTATACCATAATGTACACAAATACATACATATTTACATGCACCTATACAAGTAGATTTCTACGTATGAGAAACTGCACAGAATTGTTGTTGACTTGTTCTCCATTTTCTACTTTTTTTTTTTTTTTTTATTTATTTACAGTCTTTGTTTGTTTACAGTTAAGTGAAAATTTTCGCATACACTAATGTGCAAAAAAAAAAGAGACAGTTACTATCCTTTTTTGTTTTAAACTTGGGCTTTGATTTTTGCTTTTACTTCACGTTTACTGCTTAAGAAGAAAGTTAATAAAAATTTTTAATAAAAAAGAAAACAAAGTTGTAGCAAATTTTTTACTTTCGTTTCTTTTTATAATAAATTCGGATAATCTTCTGTTATTTTCTTTCATTATAAACGGTTTATACGGATTTTAGAAATCTCTTCATTTTACTAATAGTTTGCTTAACCCTTTAAAGGGGGACTTTATTTTTGTTTCGTTTGGCTTAAAAAGATTTCTTTGTTAACTAAGATGTTTTTTTCTTAACATGACAAAATTTAAAAGGCCGTTCGAAAGCATTTCAACTTTTTTGTTCTTAATGTTTACATCTAAAAGATATCTTCTCATAGTTAGTTTCCAGTTTTACCTTAAGGTTTTGAGATGACTTTTCTTCGAGTGTTTTTTTTTTCTACTGATTTAAGTAGTCAAATTTTATGGTTTAATAGTGACAGCGAAGACGCTTCAGAAGGTATGGAATTTCGACAGTAACGGCATTTTTGCATTTATTATGCTTAATTCTATATATAAATTTAAATTTTATATATCTTTATAATCGTTATAAAGGAGAACTTGATATACAAATCTATGTAGTCTCTAAAGAGTCGTTAGAGTTAGATAAACTGGAATTCTATTCAAATTCTATATTCTTGAAGCAATAGCGATAGGTAATGAGTATCTCCTTTTAAGTTTTAGAAGCAAAAGCTGATCGTGAAAAACTAAGTATCTTTTATTTCTTTTTCATGGGAGCTATGTTTGCAAATGCTGTAAAGAGCAGCGTCTTAAAAGCTAAAAAAGGCTTCGTCCACTGTCTGATTATTTATATTTTCGACAAGTGAAAAAGTAAAGACTTTGTGAGGAATTGCAATACCGCAAAAGTATTTTATAAAGTTCCCATTCAACTTCAACAAGACGGTGTGAAATATTATCAAGTCGGGGCAAGGAAATTATACAAAGTCTGCTGAGAAATGATCCTAATCAAAAAAAAAATTTACACCCGATATATACGACCTTAGCCAGTTACAAACATATAAAAACATTAAAATTGGTCACGGTCGAATTCTAAAAACCCTAGATCAGTTTGCTTACTACAATTCTTCATGCACTTTCGTGAAAAATTATTAAAAGCTATGACTTGTTTCTATGTAAAGGCATGCTGTTTATGGGAGCCATTTAAGAGAAGGGAAGGAAGACCAAAAGGTGAATTGATATGGTACCAGTTTCCTAAATTTTATTTCTTTCTGAAAGGTTTTTTTATACGAATATTAGATTTTCTCACCATGCAAAGAACTAATTTTCATAGGGGCCTATGCATGCAATAACATCAAAAAAAGAGACCTACATGGTCCACATTTACTATAGTACATTTTTATATCAAATTACTATTAAACACTCATTTGCCTTATAAAATATTAAAAACTTTTTGCCATGTCAGGCGTTATTTTTCATAGGAAATGTTTTATGGCTATGGTGCTATCCGATACAAACTATTCACATTTATTTTATGTGGAAAAATAGCAGCTCTTACCGATTTTTGTCGAAAAATATTACAAATTTCAAATTTTCTCATCCAAAGACTTTCCGTTGTATAGGTAGTGACGGTAAAATTGGTTCGATCAAAACCATTGTCAGTAGCACCCGTTCCTAGACAAAAACGACAATATCTCAAAAATTACGAGCTATGAGTTGGACACAAAAACTTCATGGACAAACTTCAGATAGATGAACCGAGGAACAAATAGAGAAGCTTATATCCGTTCAAGAAATAATTCTGAATTGACCGGCATAGTGCAAACTAAATCTGTATTAAGGCTTGCCTCGCTTACTATACTCTCCACTGTAAGAGGTGTGGGGTACAAAAAGATAATTTTGATCTGCTAGATTTGAAATCCAACAAACTCATTTCTTAAAGCTACGCGGAGATTACAAGTTCCTGTAAGATTGTTGACATATATTTTCTCGACCGAAAATTCTGCGAAGTTTCTAACCGGTCTGAGCGTAACTTTCCAATTTTTGTAATGGATTCTCACAATTAAATCATATTCTTCTTTCACTTAATTTATAATAATCGGAACAATCGTACGTGACACCTGTAAAATTTCAAAGTTGTCACTTGCAGGAAGAAAAAATTGTATACAAAATTTTTCTATAGTGCACTCTTATTGAGATTTTGTGTAATCGTAGCACAAACAGTCTGTGGTAACTTTTTAGCTCTTTAGTGTATAATAAGTAAATCTAGGTACATGTAAATGTGTATTTAATAAACATACATATTTAAAACATCTCGTGACTATTAGGTTTTTCAAGCAAAGATTTCATTTTGGCTTTTAATTTTTTTTCTTTTCATATGCATATATATAAATATATTTATATGCATATATATATATATATATATATATTTGTGTGTATGTGTGTGTATGTGTGTGTGTGTGTGTGTGTGTGTATGGATGTATGTATATATGAACATGTATTTTGGTAACTCCCATTTTTTTCTGAGAGCTTTCTTTTATATAAATTTAAATATAAACGTGTGAGTGGCCTCTAGTGCCCCTTTTTTCTTGTAAACGTTGTTGTTGTTGTTGTTGCTGTTGTGTATTGTATGTTGCCAAAAAAAGCTGGAAATACTACAATCAGCACAGAATCTATATGTGGTTTATGCAAATGTATGTGTGTATGTATGTACATATATGCCTATACATGTGTGTGTGTATTTATATATATATATATGTATATGTATATGTATGTGTATTTGTACATTGTATATATATATATATGTATATATATTTATGTTTATATATACAAATTTAATGTATGTATTGAAGGTCTTTTCACTTAACTTGCAGTTAAATGAAAGATAAAGCATTTTTTAAATAGTTCTTCTCATTTTTTTTGTTTTTTTTTTTTTTTGTTTGCAGCATTTATGCGAATGTAATACAGTTGTGCAGTTACTCTCTGCTGTAAATTAACATTTTGTTTTATTTTATTTTGGCCTGTTTGTGTACATTCATTTCGACATACTAGTCACAAATACACGCATAAATGTTTGTGTCTTTGTATGCATTCCGACTGTTTGGTTGGCTGACTGGTTCTTCTCGTGTTTTGTGGATTTTCATTTGCATTTGATTAATGTGCTTTAGTCGCAAGCATTTAAAAAAAAAATTTCTTCTTTTTCTGGCACAGAACAGAATCAACGCTGCTTATAAGTACACAAATACTTGTATATATACATATACGTATATATCTATATGTGTATGTGTTGTATATACATGTACATATATGGCATACAAATATACATTTAAAAAAATAGGCATGAGATGGTAAAGTAATGTGAAGTATGTACTTAAAAGGAGTGATGTTAAATTTATTATCTTAATTTCTGTTTTAACCGAAATTTCTACAGAAAAGCATTACTAGGCTTCATAGACTTGCTGCAATGTTCATTAATTAATAGATAATTTTAATCAATTAATAATATGGTAAAATTAAAAATTGAGAGAAAAAAGTTTTTTATTTTAATTTCTGTACTATATGCCCCTAAATAATTTTAATTGATCTTGTGAATACAAATTCTCCTCTCGCATTTAGTATCTAACTAAACTTCTAAAGAA
Organism: Glossina brevipalpis; assembly: GCA_000671755.1. Classification (NCBI taxonomy): domain Eukaryota; kingdom Metazoa; phylum Arthropoda; class Insecta; order Diptera; family Glossinidae; genus Glossina; species Glossina brevipalpis. The sequence goes on from KK351107.1 coordinate 186,290, forward strand.
GGAATAAATACTTTGATGGTTCGAAATTGATAAAGAATTTCGATTTTAAGAACAGCGATCATACTGTGCGCTGATCATGATGATTTTCTTTTTCGAATAATTTCTAATTTCGTAACTGAAAATATCTAAAATCAAAAACCTATCGACAATGTACTTTGACCATAAAGAACTGTTAAAATTGATAAGTTTAAATAAAGAGAAACTCCAAAGGTAAATGAATGATTCTTTCTATGATACTTTTATTCATTCACTTCTTGACGTATCTGCCAATAATAAGAAATATTTTAGTTGCGTTTTAATCAAATTTTCGATATGGGAAACTGATCTCTTATATACGAAGCGAATATTGTATAACTTTTGTAACCTATAAAAAAAGGTATGTTTTGTGATAGGATAACGGTCTTTTCTTACATTTCTCCTATGCTGTAGACATATATTTTCGTTTTCGCGTTCTTCTGGCTTACGAAATAGGAAAAAGTCAAACTGAACGACATTCGTCGGCTACTATTGTTAAGGCTTCAAAACAACCCTTTTCTTCCCTAAAGGCAACGACATCTGCAATACTAATAAACGTAATAAAATCGACCTGAAATCTAAAGCTGGGTGTGTGCACCTATCCTATTTTTATAGATTTACAAAAGCAATTTTCCTTATGAAGGGAGTGTCAAGAGTACACTATTTAGGTTTTGTTCAATTTTTCTTTTTATATAAGCGGCAACACTGAAATTTGACAGCTGTCATCTAGGATTGTTTCGATTTTTAAAAATGGTGGGCTGAACCCAAGAAGAACGAGGTATTTGTGAAGACTGATTACAAAAATGGGTAAAGTTACGCTGAGGCCGTTCGGAAACTTTGCGGTATTTTCGGCCGAGAAAGTGCGCTTGATGTATCAACAATTCGAAGAGCAGCAGCAAAAATTTGAAGAAAATGGATCGATTATAGATATATATATATATCTATCTATATATATATCTATCTATTATAAAATTATTATCCGATGACTGTTATACGCCGTTTTATTGAATGAGTTAAAATTGCATATGCTCTGCCTAAAATTCGTGCTAATTACGAGATGAACCACTCACCTCACATTACGTGATTTTTCAACGACTTTTATAATCTGTATAATATGAAGCACTCATCAACTCTAAGAAAAAAGAAAACAATATTGAATTAAAATACCCGGCTGCTCCCTCCCAATTCTTACTATTACTTTTAATTTTCTTGCAGCTTACTTTTCAATACGGAACACAATATTATAAATCATTTAGGCATTGGCTAATAAAAGTTTCGAAGTTATACTCTTTTTCTCTATTTGCTTAAGTAAAAAAATTTCTTGAATTCTTGGCATGAAATGAAATTAGTTTAGAAGAATTTAGGATCGCTAAGAAAAACAGGATGTAAGTAACTTCTCTTATTTTTGCTTATAATTGTTTTCTGTCTTTGACTAATTTGTTTTTAATCAATAATAATAATAGTAATAAATAGTAATAATAATAGTAATAAATAATAATAACTCATTCGAAGCCTATTCAAGACCAAGTTTCACTTGGCAATCGGTTTACAAATTTTTTGCGACTGACATAGACAGTAAGGAATAAGTGACACCTCAAAGTATGATGCTTTGTTCAACGACACAAGACCACATTTGGTTTTAATCAAGCAATGGCTTATCTTAATTTCAGATTTGTACCATTTTTTTTTCCATTTCATTCCTTGAATTGTAGAATTTTTTTCTCACATTTCGTCGACTAATTGATTAATCCAAAAGCATTGCCAAATTAAAATAGATTGTAAAGATCGCAATACGATAAGACACGAGTTAACATGTTTAAGTACCTGTTTTTAATAACAGTAAATTGATATTTTATTTTTTTCTGGTCAGATATTGTGTGATTAGCGAAAAAAATGGAAAGGAAAAAACGAACGAATTTTTTAAATCTTATGCTGACGAAGAATATAATAGATGCCTGCGTTAATTTTGGTTATTTGTTCACTTGAAAAATCCATTTATTGAGAAAAATTACTTTAATGTTTATTACTTATGCTAAGCTGCTCGAAAGTTCTTTGTGAGTTTGAGTCCAATAAGTCTTGTAAATTCACTTCAGTTCTTGACCCTCAAGGTCGTTCTTTGCCATTGAAATCAAAATCACCGCTTTAAAGCCATTGAAATTGGGATATGATGAAGCCGTATTACTATGAGTTTCAAAAAGTATTTCATCGACTTTGGCAACAGATTTCTTCAAATCAAACAATAAAGGTAATGGAAGTCCAAAAAAAAAAAATATTGAGCGTTCTATGATTAGAGCATCTGTAGGCAACCAGTAGAGAAATAGAAAATAGAAAATAGAAAACTGTTAATTCAGGTAGAGCAAGGTTAAAATCATCGAATTTAACCGTTACGTACAGTCTGGTATTTCCCATTACTTTATCATTTCGGCTTGTAGAAGTTGCTGGCCCAAATTAACGCAAGAAGCTAACACTTTGAAAGACCTTTGATTCGCGATGAGGTACAAATATTCTATTTGCGTGTGAGATATGTTTTCTGCTTGAAGGAACTATCCAAGGCAATGTTCTCAAACAAAACTAGGGTCGGCCGCATCAGCTGCTCGATAAGGTAATACTGTAAATCCAATGGATTAAGTTCAAGGGATTTATTGTTCATCAAGTAAATATTTAAAAGATTAATGTCAAATGCCAAAGACTAAGTAATTTTTACTTATTTCTGTTCCTAAGTGCAAAGAGGGTTCTTTTTTGCTTTTTTTTGTAAGAAAAGCAAAACGTGATTATCTATTTATTCTCCTATAACAATATAAATAATAAAGTATTCTTCAAATTGTTATTGTAATTAAAGAAAAAATTAAATCTATTAATGGTATAAAAAGCCACAGCAGGGAACTTCATTCTTCTCTATCAAAGCAAAAAAAAAAAAAAAAAAATGGGAAAGGGAATGCTTCTGTTAATGTTGTAAAATGACGTTTAACAGGAAAAAAATTGTGTCATGTCATTGTCAGTGTAACATAATAATAATAATGTTATCACAACCGTTCACTCTCCCGCAATAGGACCTATTCAGAGCCGTCTGCAGGAAACAGAAATGGTAACAAACCATTAAGTTCTATTAAGTTGACGAAAATCATGATGAAAAAAATAATAAAAAAAAAAAAAAAGTAAAATAAAATAAAAAATCGCTTCTATACTTCGTCTTGCTTTGTAAACAGCAACAATGCGCTACGACAACATAACCAGCCAACAATAGGTATGACATCAGCAATGTTAATGGTGCGAATCTAATGACTGGTGTGGTAACAACAACAGTAGCAACAATAATTTTTCAAAAAAAAAAAAAAAAAAA
>KK351107.1:276076-289485 GCA_000671755.1 Glossina brevipalpis
ATGTATGTATGTATGTATGTAAATGTGTACATTCGAGCGATGTTTTATAGTAGAATGATAGCATTCTGTCGTTCGATGAAAGCTGGCTGGACTTTAATATTCAGTTTATTTTGCGGTACATTAATTTATTATTTTTTTTTGTCTTAAAATGAAATGTATTCAAATAGAAATATGCATAAATGTGTATACACATTTATACATAAATTCTATCCAAGCTTTTCTAGTGATTTGGCAGCTGGCAACTGTATACAGATTCAGTATGTGCCCGGCTCACAATCGCATTTAAATACAATAACTTATAGAGGGATTATACATATTTATATACACATATACATATTCATGAACGGCACGCACACACACACACATCTATATATATATACTCTCTTATCCTATCACACAACCATCACCATGTTTTTGGTTTGTAAGTACGTATGTATACACTTATGTGATATGTACTCTACTCTTAGGTATATATTTGCCTCTACTTTCTCTATGTGTAGTGAGTGGCTTTTATTTAGGTTTATATTCTTCATATCTTTCCTTTGACGCTGTGACTGTGTCATGTTATTTCATTTATAGTCAATACATGTTTGGCTAATGGTTTGAGTAACTCTGTATCTTCGTGTGCGTGTGTTCAAATACATACAAATATATATATACACACATATATATATATATATATATATACATATATACACGCAATGTGCTAGTCATAGCATTTGGTATACATTTTAATATTCGCAATAAAATATTTTGAATTATTATTTGCTTTAGCATACATTTTATTCTCCATTATTATGCAAACTGTGTAATTTTCACATTTTACAACTCACGAATGTAATGGGAATAAAAAAAAAAAAAGGAAAAATGAAAAAAAAAAAAAAAACAAATCTACAGTAAATCCACTTTAGTATGTGTTATGTGTGTTATGAAACCCAAGAAACTGTGTTTTATTGTTGATTGTATATCCTGGTCCTGGTTAACTGGCTCCTATGTATGTATATATGTATGTATGTATGTGTACATTCCTTTTACGTGTTCTTTTATTAACACTTTTGTTATGTACTAACTAACTAGTCGCTTTCACACGCAATGTACGAGAGCATGTCCTTAGCGTTCACTCACTATGTGTGTACGTGTACATAATGCGAATACAATGAATTGATTTAAATAGCTACAAAAGATAAGCGTCTATTAAATCTTTTCTGTTTTTTGTATTAAATAAATCAATGAAAGGAATTACGTTAACGTTTACTCCGCATACACATGAACATATTTAATGTTATATCTGCACTCTCTCTTTATAATCAACAGTCGAACTCTTTCAAGTTTTCTTTATGTGTTTATATTCAGCCATTACCTGAATTTATAATAAATTCTCAATGAACACACAGTTGGGAGACATGGTATTTCATTGAAAACGCAATCATTTTAAATTAAATCTTAGAAGATTTATAAGAGAAATTTACTATATCATTTCTCTCTCTCTCTCTCTCTCTCTCTGTGTGTGTGTATGTAGCAAATCTAGCATTATATGAATTCTTAAAGTAGTTATTAAGATGCGAGAGAGAAATTTAACCGTTATATGATTAATTAAATACTCTAGCAAACGCTTCATTCCTTTATCAAGACAAATGTATTAAGTTATTTGCAAGAAAAAAATATTTTCTCAATATATTTGCTACAAACAAAAACTAAATTTTTATATCACACCATAACGATGGAACTTTTAGAATTTATTCATCGAATCAGTAAATATTTATAATTTATATCCAAACCGAAGCTAAGCTAATTAACTTAGTAAGAAATAATTTTGGTATTCAGCTTTTTAGCAAGTACGATCGATCCCAATCTATAGAAAACTTTTAATAAAAGAGATAAATCTCGATATTCTTTAGCTATATGTCTTATGTATTAAGTTTTCTCTTGTCCGGAAATATAGCTTACATTTATATATTTTAGTTAACTAAAATTATTTTGTGTAGACAGCGAAAAGCAAAAATAGCAAAATATTTCCTTCAATAGAAAGTATGTTATATATTTTAGGTGCCTTCTTGTCCGAAAATAAAGTTTACATGTATATTTGAAATAAATAAAAATATTTTATGCAGTTAAAGAAATCTCAAAATAGCAAGATATTCCCTTAACCAGAAAATATATTCTATATTCTACCAATCTTGTTGTCCGAAAATAAAGTTTACATTTATATCTGAATTAATTAAAATTATTTTAGGCAGTTAACGAAATCCAAAAATAGCAAAGTACTTCCTTCACCAGAACATATGACGTATATTCTAGGTTGATTGTTGTCCGGAAATATAGCTTACATTTATATTTGAACTGATTAAAATTATTTTATGCAGTTAAAGAAATCCCAAAATAGCAAAGTGCTTCCTTCACTAGAAAATATGTTCGATATTCTAGGTGTCTTGTTGTCCGGAAATATAGCTCACATTTATAGCTGAATTGATTAAAATTAATTTGTATAGTTAACGAAAACGAAAATTAAAATTAATTTATGTAATTAATAAAATTAAAAAATTATAAAATAAATCTTCTTTTTCGTAAGTATATTCTATGCTTTAGAGCTTCACTTGTCCGGAGATATGGCTTACATTTATATCCGAGTTAATCAAAAGCTATTTTGTTTAATTAATTAAAAATCTTCTATTAAACGAGGTCTCTTTCGAAAAGTATTTTCTTGTCCGGCAAAATGATTTACATTTTTAATTTACATCTATTTAAACTATATCTAAATTAATTAAAATTGTTTTCTACGAGTAACAAAACTGACATTATAAAACATTTCTTTGCCCGCAAATATGCTATACATTTAAATTTTCTTCCTATTCTGCTTTAGGTCTTTTTTTTACTCTCTGTTTCCATTTTGCAGATTTTTTATAAGTAGGGAGTTATAATTTTAAACGATAGGTTAAGTAATTGTTTCTACAAATTTTCAGGCCATTTTTTAAACCACAAGTACACTGTTTATTAGCGTTTTCCTTGCGAAACTAAAAGTAAAATATTATTATATATAGAAAAAAGCTTATTTTAAATTAAATAAGGTATATAAACTTTTTTCTCTTTCGTTATATATTAAATTCTTTAAAAAAAAATTTTATATAACTTGCAAGATGTGTATAGTTTTTCAATTTCTTTTTTTTTTTTTCATTTGTCTGGAATATGGTCTTAAACTTAATCTAATAAAATTCTGTCTGTCATTTTAAACAAGCACACAGCTGCAGAACTATGCACAAACTAATATCGTCTTACCAAACGATAGATTTATATGGACAGGTAACAGTAACGTGGTATGTATGTACGTAAGTTTTTTACATGTATTCATTAATCAACTTTAAACTTTTTCTTTGGTAGTCCTCTCTCTTTGTAAGCCATATTCAAGAGTTTTGTAGAGAAAAAGAATTGAAACTTTTGTCTAAAAATAAACTGAAACGCAATTGACACAACTATCAATATAAAGTGACATAAAGGTTGTCCTAAAACTCATTCATTCCATATGCCATTAAAGGTGATAACATATATCGTTTTATATTAAATGTAACTTGACATAATATCAGTTCAACTATTCCATAATCGTAATGAAAAGCTTTGATGTGATACGACAGCTATGTATGTATACGCTAACTGTAATTGAATGCAAACGCGTACTCAAATTATTTTAGCAGAAATTATTTTATAAAAGAAAAAAAAAAACTTGAATAAATGATGTACTTGTAAAAGTTAAGATTAATTTCTTATACATCTATTGTTTAAGATCTTCCGCTTCCCGAATTCTTATTATCAGATGTATAAAATCAACAACTTTTTAAAGACTACTTAGATATGAATATGTAAACTATTTATAGGTAACTCTCTAGAGCAAAAGGTAATTTCTTCACATTTATATCAAATGCATAACCGACTATTTATTAGTAAAGTTAATTCACGACGGAACAAAGGCGATATTCCATTTTTGAACTGTTGCTCTAATAAAATTCTCCCTCATAAACAGTACAAATTTACTTTAAAACTTATTCTCAGCTTATTTAACTCCTTTAGAAGGATGTGAAATGAAAGGAAAACGACTAAACATATACTTCTAAGTTTCTCATTCACTGCAGAAATAATAACCTTTCCAAACTATAATACTTGCGTATAATAACCCTACTTAGGTTAGTGATATTGTAAAGAGCAAAGCAGCGAACTCAAAATGAAATGAATTCAGAGATGAAAGAAAAACAATATCTATTCATATCGATTAGAAATTATTGATAGTACAATGAAAACATGATAGCATAAATTAAAACAAAATCTACAAGCACTACGAAGAAATTTCGTTAAAAACTCTCTTTTAGCTAAGTATTGGAGAGAACGAGAAATTCTTTTTAACACAAGACGAATACTATGTTAGCAATTAGGTTTTTATATTATATTTAACACATCCGAACATATATGACAGTTTTTTAAGCGCAACGTACTATGTAAGCGTAACAATCCTATAGCATTCAAATATATTATGTATTCGCATGAAGAGAAAATAGAAAATCAAATATTTCTTTTTTGGTTAGATGGGACAGTATCGAAAGCCGATCACTTTAAGCTGTGTGAGACTTTAACCGATGAAGCCCATTATTGACGCTTAGATACTACCATTGTGACTACCTGGACGTTCGTCGTTTCTTTGTTTCTTCAAAAGCTTTGCTGCAACTACTTCTACCCCTTTTCATCTTTCCAGCTTCTGCGAGGTTGTCGGAGAGAGAAAACTCCACAATTTCCGTCTGTAGTATGTGTTGTTCGCCTTGGTTTTTGACACATATGAAGGACGCATGCTCAGCGTTTTCAGTGCATTTTCATAAACCACAAAAAGGTTTCTGCTCTATCTTACACATATAAAAGTATACTCCAAAACAACCCTGTCCGCTTATTAGTTGCGTTATGTAGAAGTCGACCTCACCGTGTAGCCTATTAAATCATAGCTCTAGGTTTGTTATGACCCTATGCATCCACCTATCTTTATTCGACGGTAATCCCATGGTCCTGTCATTATTCTAGCAATCGGAATTTGTCTCTAAAAACGAAGCGTCTCTATGCCGCTTGGATACCTTTTGTGAACGATGGTATGTTTAGCGCCTTTTGCGCATAGCCTAGTCTGCCGTAAATTATTGTTCCAAGGTATCTTATAATCTCTTGTGAAACTGGGTATATTTCCGACTTCAAATTTGGCTTTTTCTTTTAAGTTATTAGTACCGCTTGTGTCTGCCCTTCTGCTAGCTTTAAATCAACAGACTTAACCCTTAACGAAATTAATTTTAAACATATATATATATATACATATGCCTCTGCCTCTCTCTTTCTCCCTCTCTCTCTCTCTCCATCTCTCTCTCTCTCTCCATCTCTCTCTCCCTTTCTCTCCCCCTCTCTCTCCCTCTCTCTCTCTGTGTGTGTGTGTGTCTGTCTGTCCCACTATCCCTCTCTCTCTCGCTCTCTTTCTATCTATCTTTCCGTCTCTCTCTCTCCATCTCTCTCTCTCTCTCTCTCTCTCTCTCTCTCTCTCTCTCTCTTTCTCTATCTATCTATCTATCTCTCTTTCTCTCTCTCTTTGCATGCCTGCGTGTGCGTATGTGCGTAAATGGTCATAGATATTTCAAACATTTCTCGAAGTTAATAAATCCCCAAACTTGTATATAAAAAGGGAAAAGAAATATTAACGCGATTTTCAATCATATTAGGAGACAGACAGAAAAACATAAAAAAGGCAAGACCATGTCTATACTCTGTGCTTATTTTTGAGAGGTCTGACACTGACATTAAGTATCAGATTATTTTAATATAAATTCGCAAAAGAGCAAGCTACGCGAATAGATGAAAACATTTCTTTCTAAGAAGCATATGTACTCACTATAATACAAGATTTTGTAACTTTTAACCCACATACATAGATAGTGATGATATGTAAGTACAAAAAGATACACAGTCGCCTTAACTTTGTTTGGCTGCCGTCAACTAATAGTTTGAAATATTTCATTTCTCTTTGATGTTCATCAAGTGTAAATTACATCACTCTACTCGTTGCTTTAGATAAGATGTCGCACTTTTCAACGTCCTTTCCCCCTCCATAAAGCAATATTTAACAATGGTACTAAGGTGACAAGGGAACTGAGGTATAGATGGTTTGAGCGAGATAGAGTGTCGCGCGTTAGGCTGGTGAGCTTTCAACCTATCGCAAAAAAGAAACAAATTCAACTTTATTGCTTGTAGTGTAGAGTATAGCAAATACTTAAATAATTAATTAATGTAAAAATAATTAAATATTAATTTAGTTAATTAAGTAATTAATTAATGTAAAAATAATTAACGACATAAACATTTATATTCCTTTGGTTTACGTTAATAGATCATTTATGAAAGAGCTCACAGTTCACTTAACCGATTCTGCTATTCATGCTAATCAAGAATTAATACACTCTTTAGAAAAGACTGCTGCAGTTAGGTTTGCTTGATTTGAGGTGATATTGCGGCGTTCTTTTTTCTAGATTCATTTTAGGTACTCAACAAGCTAAACTCCGCTATTTTATTATGAAATAGTAAACACTTCAACAAATCTCGTAGAGATTTCACAGTAACTGTACGTGATCCTTACAAAGGTCTCCGGTATCCGCTATAACTAATCCTATAACGATAACTTTACATATCGATAGCTAAAGTGCAATCTCTATGATCAGCTGAAGTAAATTAGTGGCCATCAAATCTTGGAAAAAATTTTATAAAGAGCTTGTTGGCCCTAGGGCTTCGATATGTTTTATATCCTCTTCGTAAAAAGTTATAATCTCTATTTATGTTTCTCAAATCGCTAATTTGCAAAGAGTTAACTTAAGCTTAATAAAAATAAATTAAAGTATTAAAAAGAACTAATTCATTTCAGAATTAATTCATTTCAGACCTAGCCCCAACCATCTCGATAAATATGCTATTAATCCGCCAAATAAAAATTCATATCAGCAGATACCATCTCTGATGGTTTCATGTCAATAAGCTATAACCATCTAAGGAGTAAAGAAAAGAGTAATAATGATCTGAAATTATTGTTTACTGTGATAGGGGTATCGGCCCTTTAATCTGATTTTAAGAAACTATGTTACCTATCCGAGTGGCACATGTTACAACCTGCCGTGATCTATCCCAATATATCCTTTTAAAACGTTTATTTCACTATTAGCGAAATGTTCGCATTATTAGAATATTTTTTTTCAAACTGGCAATGCCTTTAACGTAGAATTTTATGTAGACTTTAAGGAAAGAAATTGATTGAAAGAGTTTGGCAAACTTATATATAAAATGTAAATGAACAAACTTATGAATATGAGTCATACCGGTTTGTAGCTTCACGCTAATTAAATATATTAATGTTCTCCTTCGGGCGTCGCAAATGTAGTATAAGATTTAATATATATTTGCCTTTTAATGGCAATAAATTTAAAAAGACCAAACAAATATGTTTAATTTACATTTCAACTTACAAACTATATATATATACGTATCTGTATATATGTATATACATATATGTACATATATATTGTATGTAGAGAGTTTGAGAGCATCCGTTCCTTCCACTAGAAAAGCATTGGAGCACAAACGGATATAACAGGCTGATGATCCCATTTCCGAACAGCAAGTGATGCATAAGCCAAAAGTCAACGGTATAGCAAGGAACTGGCCGACCAACCGGCATAAGCAAATTCGCATGAATTGTACTTTTTGTATGATTCCATGCTTTTTGTTTCCTTTCACGTATACACATACACAACTTTAGTACATGTACACAATATTGCCTAAGCATACATATAGATGCATACGAAATTTTATAGTAACAACTCAAGAATTATATGAAGATACACTAATTTCCTCGTACCATTTGTTATTATGATCTTCTCGTCGCCAAATGTAGAGAATATTTTTGCAAAATGTGAAATTGTTTTTATTTCTTCTTTATGGAAAAAATTAAATAAAATAAAAATATGAAATTGATGGCTACTATTAGATCGTCATATTAGCCGTAGGGTATACATCTGATGTTGGGTGGTTAAAATTCGCCCAAATCAAGCAAATCTTTTCTATACGTTTCTTGTATATAAATATACTCATTCCCTCTCTCTCTCTCTCACTCTTAACATTTGTTCAAAACGTACGTATGTTTGCATATAAAAATATAGACAAAAAAAAAGAATAAAAATAAATAAATAAAAAAATATAAAAGCCGTGTTCCCCTAAAAACGAATCTGGAATACCTACCAATTTAAGCAAATTTAAAGTCAATAAAGTAAAGTAAGAAATTTTAGACTGATTATGAATTCGTTGATGAACCTCGCGCACACTATTATTCTCGCGTTTTTAGCTGTTTCTTCTGTAGATTTTCATAAAAATTCAACAGGTATTGCTTGGATAATTGCAATCGATAGTACATTTTTGTTTTATTTTACAAAGATATTTCAGTTTCTTAATCTTTAAACGTAAGATTTGAAGCGGAGACACATATACGGCAAGTTTTGTACTCCAATTTGAATTTTTACGTCAATGCCAGTTCCAACGTTAGGTGGCAGGCGTGAGGAAACAGTAGCGTATCGATTCAAAATCGTATTATATGAATTTCTGACATTCATTTCTGATTGTTTCAAACGGCTTAACAGATTTTATATATTCTTCTTCTCTGGTGGCGGGTATAAATATAGGAAAAAGATTTATTTATTTATTTTTTTTTTTTTCTTTCAATACGGAAAACCACAAGTAGCAAAATTATTCAGTTTAAGATTCCAGGATGTTTTTCGAGCAAAAGTTAAAAGAAATAAAACTTTTTTTTTCTTCAGGGTAGAAATCGAAATTATTAAACCAAAGTTTTATTTTTCGTTAAACTAAAGGTGCTAGAAACTACAAAATACAAATTTCAATTTATCCTAGAAATATATTTTAATAATAAAAAAGGAAATTGAAACACAGTTAAAGCACAGCCAGCATAAATTTGTTAAAATAGTCATCAATCATTTCTATGCAGTATAACAATTTTATATGTCTAAAATTAGAAAAATTTCCTTATTTTAGCCTTCTAATAACAACCAAAAAGGTGACGCAAAGTAAGCTGACATTTTGGTATTTTTTATTAAAATAATTTTTTCTCTTTTGTGATAAGAATAATTTTTCCTTTACCCGAAAGTACATTTTTATATATTCAAAAACATGGTATAAATTTCTAATCTTAATTAATTCGAATACACATCTTTATGGCAAGTCTGTACTAGCGTGTATTTGGCTTTATGTTTGAAATTATTTATGTCCGAAATTATGGTCAACGTTTACAATTTGGAATAATAATATACATTACGACCTTGAAAAATATTATATTTAGTAGAGCGAGGAACAATTCATTTAAATTTCAATATCCATATATATATATATATATGCGTGTGTGTGTCCGAAAATACGGTATACATTTCTAATTTTTATCAATTCGAATACATTTCTGAACAGCAAGTCTATAGTACAATGTATTTAGCTTTATGTTTAAAATTATTTGTGTCCGGAATTATGTTAAACATTTACAATTTTAAATATTAAAAATATTTCATTTTTTGAAAAATATTATGTGTAACAGAACAAAGAATAATTCATTTAAATTTCAATACCACATGGATATGGCACTAACTTTTCATCTTATATTATACCCGATTAACATTAAAATCCAACGCACTCGTATTAATACACAACGATATTACAATTTCCAGTTTTTTTACATTGAAACTATATCTGCACTCCGTACTGAGATCGTTGGGTATCATTTATTTGAAACTTGAAATTTTTCGCAAAATTAAGATCAACTCTTATTACTTCATAGATACACAACAAAATCTCTTAATTTGCTTATAATAAACGTTACTATTCAGTGAGCTGCTTTTAATGTAAGCTAAACTGAAACTAATATTTCGTTGTTTAGTCAGCATTTACTTCAAAGTGAAAGGATAAAAGAAAAAGTTCAGGGTACTTTTATTAATTCGGAATACGTTTAAAAAATCTAGGAATGATTTTCAAACAAAGCGAATGAAACGCATTTACTTTATTAAAGAAGTAATAGTAAGAAGATTATGTACGATGAGCCATGAGTAAAAGTAAAGCTGTAATCATGGCAACAAATATTCCCTTAAAACTTGAAAATTTATTAAACTATTTTAAGGCATCGTACACTCTAGGCTCCAAATAAGCATTCTCATCTATGTGCACCAGAAAAAAGAAAAAAAAAAGAATTAACCAATTTATGCTATAAATTCATTTTTAATTTAATTCTCACAATTTGTGTAGAAGAAATAAAAAAATTTTGCAACCTAAGCCCTACTTTTATGAAATAAAAACTCAATTATTTCTGTTACGTATAACTTTTTACTTATTGCAACATTTGAAGTCACTATCCACAGAAGGAATATAAAGTATGTGCTTGCAATGTTTTAATCTATTTATTATTGATTTTTCTTCTTTTTTTTTTGTTCTTCTTCTTCTTCTTTTGTCATAAGTTCCATTAGGAAATCTTATGGTAATACTAGAAAAATGCATTTCATATTCAAATATTTACCGAAAGAGTAAGAAAGTTATTTAGGAGATTTTTTGTTTGTTGTATTTATGTACGTAAAACTTTCTTCTTTTTTGAGTGCACAAAATTGCCACAAATCGAACAATGGCACGACTATACAATTTCTATTTCGTGTTGATGTGCCGATATATTACAGTTAACATTCTTATAATACAAATTTATTCGAGTGATGAACTGAAATGAGAGGAAAGTTATATTCGAAGGATAATCACTATCTGAATGGCTTTTTATAAATCACGCAGAATTCTTTTTCTGCTATCAATGCTATCCATTTTTCAATCTAGTAAAGTATCTATTACTATTGCTGCTAGTTAAATAGTTTTTTGTCTTGTTTTGATTTGCTTAACTAAAGCTCAACATGCACCGTTTTTGGCTATAGCTTAACTTTCGTAATGATTTTATTTTTATCGCAAAGATTTCACGCATAACCACTAATCAGCAGACAAAGACAATTTTATTCTATAGAAAATTCAAGGGCTACGGCATAGCCTTATAGACAGCATTGCCAAGCTCGTGTGCCCTACGTACAATCGTCAGTGCATTATACCATAATTTAATTACAATTCGCGGCATCTGCTGTGCATAAACCTCATAGGCTGCGACCACAGCCTATAGCTCTTTCCCCACTTCTTTCTGTCTGACTAGGAATGTATTTATTCACGTATAGCGGACATCCCGCAAATGACTGGTCGTAAAAAAAAGTAATAAAATTCTATTCGATTGTGCTGAATCTGTAAAAAACTCAATTTTAATAGATGGGCGTGGCAGATTTTTTCCATTTTTATGGAATAACGTGGAGATTTTTATAGTGTAGTGTATAAGAAGCGAGGAAAACACCTAGAAAAGAGAGGTGTTTTCAGCTTATTGTGTACTATAGGCGTGGTCTATCTTCGATTTATTTTAGTTTTAATACGTCCAAGGAGTCGATGTTTTTGCCAAATTTGAAGCTAATATCTTAATTTTTCCGTCCAAGGGATAGACATTACACAGACGGACAGGCGGACATGCTTAAATCGATTCTAAATTTAACGTTGATCAAGCATATATATACCTCGCAGAGAAGCCTCCTTCTGGATGTTGTAAACATACTCACAAAATTAATAGACCTCTTTATTTCGGTGGTAGGTATAAAAAAATATACGCTGATCAAATCGCTTTTCGCGCGAATGTGCGACAACAGCACTCATATTTCAAAAATTGTCTCAAGTAGTTTCGTTTTTTTTTCAATATGTTACTAAACACAGCACGTCGACAAGCCTTATTGATTAGGATAGCGTGTCCATAATCCTTATTGAGTAGGACAGCGCGTCCATAATCCTTACGACAGCGCGTCGACTAGAACAATGTGTCGATAAGCCTTATTGATTAGCACAGCACGTCCGCGATCCTTTTTAAGTAGGACAGCGTGTCGATAATCCTTATTAAGTAGAACAGCATGTCGGTAAGCCTTATTAAATAGGACAGCAGATCCATAATCCTTATTAAGTAAGACAGCCCGTCCGTAATCTTTACGACAGCGCATCGGTACACATGATTGATTAGGACAGCGGCTCCATAATCCTTACGACAGTGTGTTGACTATGGCAGCGTTATTGACTAGGATAGCATGTCCAAAATCCTTACTAAGTAGTACAGCGCATCAATCAATCTCATTGACTAGGACAGCGTGTCGTTAAACCTTATTGATTAGGATAGCACGTCGATAATTCTTATTAAGTAGGACAGCGTGTCGATAAGCCTTATTGACTAGGACAGCGTGTAATTAGCAATATTGACGTAGAAGAAGAACATGAAAACACTGAGTTGCGGGAGGACAAAGTAGCCAAGTACGAAACGCGAACGAATGTTCACATACTCAACTTAACGTTTACCTCAATTAAGGTAGAGTGATGTACGTAGACAAAGAGTTTAACGATATTGGCTCTCATTTTTCAATAACTTTTTCATGTTTTTTAATTTTTTTCTTACTTAAACGATCCTTTAGGTAACAGCTTTTTGGTAATAAAGAAGGACTGTGGATAGAACAAATTAACTAAGATGTGATTTAGTTTTCTAATTAAGATTCAAACGGCTTCAGCTAAAACAATCGAGGTTAATGACCATCAAAAGCAAGTCATGGTCCCTCAAAGACATCGAAGAGAAAAGTACGACCAGATGGAGAAGCATTAAACGATTCTTTTTTTCAACCTTTTAATACGAAAAAGCACTGCCATCCAACACATTCGTTATATTATTAACGATTTGATACCCTTTTCTTCTTTTTTAACAAAAGAAACTATTGCAACAACTTATAGTTTGTTTTTGATCAATTTTATTAGGATAAAAGGAAAGGTTAGTACTTGAGACAGTTTTCAAACATATGCTGAAGTATTAAAAGAAAAAAAAAAGTTACTTTTGCAACTGACCTTCAACCCAAGGTGAACCATCCTGTACCATCATCTTTGATATCGTTAGACTGAAAGAGTGCTTTTATTTAACAACCCCGATAGGTGCAACTGGAACTGTTTTCAAGCTACGAAATTTCTGAATTACCTTTTGGATTTTTATTCAAGTTCACTTTAATATCGTTATCTTACTTGAGTTAATTCAAAATTTTTATACTTAAAATAAATTATCCTTATCTCACATTTGTAACTATAAACTTATTAGCTTGTTTTTATATATATATATTATTAGCTTGATTAAGCGTAAGCTAAAAGTAAAGTCAGACAGAGAGAAGTCTAAACTAAATTAAAACCTTATGCTTTTCGAAAAACACTAAAAAGAAATGAACTTTTCT
>KK351107.1:294946-308697 GCA_000671755.1 Glossina brevipalpis
TGTGTGTGTGTGTGTGTGTGTGTGTATGTATTTTAGTTTGAACACAAGAAAAAAAAACGAACATTTTACTAAAAGAAGTATAATGATATGAAAGGAGAAAGGCAGGAGAAAGGCAGGAGGAGGGCAGAAGAAGTGCAAGTGTTTGTATGAAAGAAGAAGGGCATGGCCCTTGCTTTCTCTCATTTTGATACTAAAAGAAAAGAAAAAAAAAACGTTGTGGTGCACGAATGCAAATACTACTTACCTTAAACCCTAAAGGCTACATGAAGTAGCGCACTAAAGACGAATTTTTTTTTTTTTTTTTTTTTTTTTTTTTTAATAGTTTCAAAGCAAAACTGAAACAAGCGACGTAATTTTAATTAGAAGTTAAGCAGCAGTATTATAACGATACATAGGGCACTCACTCATTCACTTACTCACTCCACAGTAAATACACAGTACGCACACAGACACACACACGCTCTTGCATAAAATTTATAGTGTGTGCCGGTAATTGAAGGAAATGCTGAGAGATTGAAAACGGGAAGCGAAGAGGTAAGAAGAGATGAGAGTAGATAAGCATTTGCGGCGTTAGTGGATGAACTGTCTTAAGATGCCAACTGAAACGGATATTGCCTGGCACTGTCATAAGATTTTACGCTGTTCTCTAAGAATTATGTCTTCCCCCTGTAAAAGTTATTGATATGTACACCATATATAAATATATTATATCTGTATGCACACACACACACACACATAAGTAAATAAATAAGTAAGTAAGTATCAACGCTATAGTGTATATAAGTCAGCCTCGGAGATTTTAACTCTCAAATACTGGTACTCTATTACCCTTTCTTCTACTACTAAGTTGACAGTTTTGTTTTGTTTTTTTTTTTTTTTTTTTTTTTTTTTTTTTTTGATATGATAGTATTTTTTTTTTTTTTTTTTTTTTTTTTTTTGATATGATAGTATTTCGTTGTTATTTTTCTTTTGTTTTTACTTTTGTGTTTTTTTGTTTGTTTTTCTTTTAGTCTCAAAAAATGTTGTGTTTCTTATTCAGTTTTAAGCATGATAATGTTGTAAGTGTTGTGCACGCTCTAATTTAATTAATCTTGTAGTATGTTTGGATTTTGTTTAAGCAAACTAATACCTTAAGTAAATAACAAGCAAGCTCTCGAAACAAACATTATACATTGCGGAGGGGGATAGAGGTTAGAGGATAGGGTTTAGGGGGTAGGGGACATACAAAACATACAAACTCGCTCACACTTCCAAATAAACATACATGTACGCAGATAACTTAGAATGTTACTCTGGATGTTATTCAAAATGAATCGAGTGAAAGCAGTGTTACGTTTAAACAGCACATCGATATATGCATATATAAAGAGATGTATAAAAAGTATTAAGCCACGTTTGTCATGTTCCCATTAACATCATAAAATACCAGCAACTCTTATGGTTTATATTTAAAAGGTTGGAAAAATTGATATTGAAACTTTCTATTTGAGAGAGATTGACTTTAAACCTTCTTGGGCTTTTTACAGAATAATGTTAACGTAGCTCTACGCTTGATGGTGAATGGTATTCATTCCTTTGATAATATTCTTTCTTTTTTTTTTTCAAAATCGCTACGAAAAAGTAAAAAGATGTCATTGTCAATAATACGCTTCACTACTACATCGGTGGGAAAGTTCTCCTGTATTCTAATCTCATCAAATAGTTTTATCTTACAGTTGAAGGCAAGCAGGTAAATTGGTTCATATGGAGTCTTATTATTTAGCGTACTTTCCATAAGATACAAGTGAACTTTCACACAGTACTCTCCATCAGTTAGTTTCGAAGTACCGAATGAATAAAATGGGAGCGGGTAAAGTGGGTTCAAGGCTTTGTATTTCGTATCAGTTCCAGAAAGGTACCAACGCATTGCGTGCTAGCAAAAACCTATGTGATATGAGTTTCGGAAAGATACCAACACATCGGGTGCTAGGGAAAACATATATGCTATGAGTTCCAAAAAGGTACCAACGCATCGCGTGCTAGCAAAAACCTATGTGGTATGAGTTCCGGAAAGATACCAACGCATCGATTGCTACCAAAAATCTATGCTATGTGACACGTTAGAAGGTGAAATTGGAAATGTTCGGACCTACCAAAGATGGTTTGCCAAATCTCGTTCAGTCTCTATGTGGGCAGCAATCCAAGCTAGATAACGACATTCTTCGCATTTAAACACTAGACCGACAAACTTAAACGTCATTCACCGTTCGACTACTGATAAACACATCAAGCAACTTGGATTCAAATGTTTTAAAAAAATACGAAAAAAATTTTCCGTCAGCAGACTAGATGGCCAACTACATAGAGTGATCGTTACATGTCACCTACTACCGCTTAGCGAAATAGTCAAAAAGTGCGTCTATTAAGTCAGCAAATCAGGAATCTTCGTTCGGTGGACCGTATATTATTTACAGTTGATGTGTGGCTGTATTGAATATTCGGTCGGTAACGACATAACCTCTACTGATCGGGCATACACCTTCTAGATTACACCCACTCATTTGCTTTCTCTTTCACACTTCTTTCTGACTACCACCGTATTATGCATATATTGAAGGCATCCCTTAAGTGATTGGGCACATGTACGAAGATAATCCTTCTTCGATTGGTACAACGAACGTGGATTGACTTTTTTGTCATCGAGGTGATGCTGTTTATGTGAACGAAGTTTATTTAGAGCAGAAGGATGCTACATGCCAAGTGATTCGAGAAATGACGAGCATCTTGTTGAAGGACCCCAACCCTGTGAGCCGGAAATGTCGATCTTTCTTTTTTTCGAGTAAACTCTCTTCTGGTATTTAAGAAAATCTGATTGTTAATGTTTAGGTCTGTTGTAATGCTGTTCTCAAAAAACAACTCATCTCATCTTTTTTGTGGTTCTCAGGAACTCAGTCTAAGGATCTCAGGAACTGAGTCTCAAGACCTCAATCTCAGGATCTCAGGAAGTCAGTCTTAGGTTCTCAGGAACTCAGTGTCAGGATCTCAAAATACGAAATTCCCAGCATGAAAATGACTGAACGTTACACTTATTGATTTCGTAATTCACATAGATAGCCCAAAAAGTCTTTAGCCCAGATGCTGTCTCTATATTTGTGTCTATCTGACATCCAATTGCAAAATAAAGGGACGATTTTCCAGATTTCCACTTAGTGTCTGTATTCTAGTTTCGAACGCTTGCTTCCAAATACTCTCACTTACTTTTGAGAGAATTTATATCATTAAAACGCAATCTCTACGTCATAAAAGCGCAATACTTTTTAGACTATTGTATATATGGGTAATTTTCTGCAAACACATATAACTTAAACAACAGTAAACTTTTCTTGCTCAGCTCTTTTACAAAGAATACATACATGCATTGAAAAATTTTTAAGGCAATATTTTTGTAGCTTCTAAAATACTTTTGGCATCTTTTCCTCTACAACTACCGAAAACAACCGCTGCATAATACCTTAACTGACGACACACACACACACACACACACACACACACATCCATACATGGCCGACGTACCAAAGTGGAAATTTTTAAAGTTCATCTGCTCCTTATAAAAAGAGTCAGAGCTGTGTCACATATCTTCTCAGTAGCATCGCTACAACAACAAATTTTTTAATATTACACACATTGTACATAACTACAACAAGTTTGGTACATGACTTCGTATTACGCTGACGGTTGTTGCACTACAAGCTGTAGTAGTAGCACTATAGTAGTCGTGGCAGTAGCAGCAGAAGTAGTAGTAGTAGTAGTAGTAGTAGTAGTAGTAGTGAAAAAGTAGTAGCAGAAGAAGAAGAAGTAGGTAAAGAATTAGCAGCAAACAACAATTAAATCCATATATTTAAGAGCATGAACGAACACGCATGCATACGAATTTCTTGTGTTGTATGTACATCTGTAACATTTCAACTTTTATTTTGGTGTGCGAGCGTGTGTTTGATATATTGTTTGTAAAAGAGTCTGTACTATGTTTGCTTAAAGTTAACACAACTAATTATTTTTCGCTTGACAATGAAAATGTTTAAGTTTAATTAAATGCAACTTTCTGTGCGAATTGCAAGGCGCAATCCATGTTATCTACGTCTGCAGACACATTCATTCATACACTCATAGGCATATAGAGAAATTTATCCCTAGGATAACATTCTATTTATTTACTTTCCTTTTTTCTTGTTTTTTTTTTGCTTCTACTTTACATATTGTTGTCATTATCTTTCTGTGAGAACTTTTTATCTTTTGCATCAGGCCAAAGGGCTCATCACAGCATGTTCTTGTCATTTTATTATAAAACATCTGGAAATGGCTGTCAAGAGACCGATTCTTAATCAAACTGTAAAAACATTTCATATCCTAAGACCATCATCGTTTCGTTAATCGTGAACAAAATCTGGGCCATAGATAAGTAAAAATGTGTGATTTGCAATCTCGGTAACCTTCAGAATTATTAGGTTGCAAGTTAATACTGAGTTGCAATATGTAAGCGTGAGTACTGCAATCGATTTGGGCATGTCTATCCGTCTGTATTTCTGTCCTTTTCTTTCAAAGCATGACTACGAAACCCAAAATTTGACTATAACAGTCAATTGGTATCTTTTTTAATAGTTTCTTATCACTTTGCTCAAAGTAATAGCAAAAGTTGAAAGTATCGTTCCATAGGACTGCCCACAATCATAAAAAACTTACCATTTCCCTTCTTTTCTTATTGGCAGCGCAAATTTTTTCAGTCCGTTCTTTTGCGGTCAAAAATATATATAAATATATTTCAGAACAAGGCGAACTAATCGATTAATTTTCCGCATTTTGTCGTACTAAAAACCCACGATATCATGACTTTTGATATATGTTGTTGTGTCAGTTTTACGTCCCAACTTTATCTCTTATAATGGCTCGATTGGATTGGTGTGAACTATAATATACCACAGCCATCACCCCAATAAGAGTGCTAAGCATACTGAAGGAAAGGACTACTGGCTCTTTAGGGCTGTGCAAATAAAGACATGTTTTACGTGAGAACAGCAGTCCTACTCGATCGGACGATAAGTAATCGATTATAACTAGTATTAATTGGAATGAGTAATGTCCGCTGATAGCATTGGGGAGGATAGTACATGCCAGGGTAGGCTTGTTAAAATTTTCCGGTCGAGTTTTACTATATCGGGTCGCATTTGTGTCCTGCTGAAAACTCACAACGTCATGACCTTTGATATATGTTATGTCGGTTTTATGTCCCAAATTTATCATTTATTGTTGGTAGCGTTCTTTAATGATGGCTCGATTAGGATGGGGGCGCCAAGAATACTCTGTTTTATCGTTCACGATAATAGCTCGCTTAATCTGCTTCATGTTTATTTTTGCATGTTTATTATGCGGACACTAGTCGACTAACATTTCGATGTGACTAGCAAATGCCCAAACTTGTTTTATAAAGTCTACATCGGTTAACCAGCACACACTGCTAAGGCCATCTATTAGAAAACGAATCGAAATAATTTTTACTCCTAATAAGTTATCACCTTCGAACAGCAAGTCTTTTAGTCTGGAGGTGTAGGTTGGCTATCAAACACAACTTGGAATTGCAAGTCTTTTGGTCTGAAGGTGAAGGTTGGTTATCACACTCATTCACAATAAAATTTTCTATATCTATTTCAAACATCTCGTGAACGCGGATAATGAGTTCGTCCACGTTTACTGTGAAACTACGTGTCAATACGGTGCAACCAACACAAATTCGTAGAAAATTGAAATCTCAAATATATATGCCACGGGTGGTAGAAACGGATATGTCGGCTAAATGAATCAAACTGGTAATTCGGAGATTAAAAGGTCTAAACCCAACATAAAAAATATCCAGTTCTTATGTTCTTATGTTTTCCAAAACAAAAAAAAAACTGTTTTGCCTGTGAGCCGCGAGGTTTTCATTTCATTCTCAAAAAAAATTTGAAACAAAATATTTTAGGAGCCATCAGACATTTATGTTTTCATATGCACCATCACCCATCCACCCATCAATATCTATTAATAAATATTTTCATTTTTTTTTTCTTTTTTTTTTTTTTTAAATGTTCCTACGTGTAGCGAATATAAGATGATGTAACCCTCTTAATGAGAAAAAAATATTTATTCCAAGTTTTTTTCTAAGTAATGTATGATTTTATTTTTCTTAATATTTTTAAAATTGAAGCTCGGTTTGACAAATTAATTTTTAATTATTTATTCTTCGTACAGTTATGAAAGTCTCGGAATATATTCAACAGAGAGAGAGAGAGAGAGAGAGAGAGAAATGAAAATAATCAAGTACTATAGCACAGATGTCGTTCATTAAAAGAAAATTTTGTTATTCATGCACTTAAACCGAATAATCTTAGAAATATATGCAAAACACACACACACACACACAGCACACATACAACTTTCTATATCTATATGCATCAGACGGGTTTACCTCTCTCTATATAATATAATATATCACACATACATATATACAAAATTTACGCTAAAGTGTACCGTAAAGAGTAAAACATTGCCACAGCAAGTGTATAGAGTACTTAAACGTGTCGTATTTATGAAAAAAAAAAAAAAAAAAAAAAAAAAAAAAAAAAAAAAAAAAAAAATAGACCCGCTATCAAATAAAATATTGTGTGTATACATAGATAGGTATTTAGAAAAATATTTGCAAACATTTACATATTGTTGAGTTAAAATCTATAAATACATTTGTGAGTGTGTCCGCTTGTGTATATGAATATTGCACTCATGCAAGGTATTGTTATATATCGTACACGTAAATCGTATATTGAAAATATATGCATACATACTACGTAGGCATTGTGTACGTAGTATGCATAGTAGTGAGACATTGAAGGACAAGTAATTTTATAAAAATCGTTTAAGCAGATTTAGAGCAGAATAATAAAAAATGAAAAAAAAAATGAAATTGAAGAAGAAAAACTTGTTGACAGAAGTGGGCACAAAAAATAAAGAAAAAAAGACGAAAGGTATCAAGGTATCACTGTTAAATACATCCAGAACGACACCCTTCGATTTTAAATACACTTGACGCAGTGAACTGAACTCTTAAAACATAAATGAGGGTGTGCATGTGGCTGTATCTATGCATATATATATATATATATATATATATTTGTGTGTGTGTGTGTTTATGCGTATGTAGGTATATGTTTAATTCTCTACATGTATTGCTTTCATTATGTAAGTTTATCATTTGCGTAGGTTTGTGTGTGTACGTGCGTATGGGTCTGTGTATGTGCGATAATGATGGCTTAGTCTTTACCAACAAAAACAAAAACAATGTTAAGTACAAACAACCCAAAAAGTGTATACGCTTTGCGTGCATGGAAAATAACTTACAAGTGAAGTTCTTTTTGTCATTGTGTATTTAAAATAAGCGACAAATGCGTGCTTGTCTTTAGACGAATTTCGAATGCTTAACATTTTAGTGATTTCAAATATTTTGAGTTTAAATAGAAATTTCAAAATCTTAGGTTGGCAAGAAAGAAATGTCGGGAAAATTTCATTCTTCTCTGCGGCTCTCTCTCTCTCTCTCTCTTTCTGTCGCTCTCTCCTTCTCGCCCTCTCGCTCTATCTTTCTTTCTCGCTCTTTTTCGCTCTTTCTCTCTGTCGCACACTCTCCCTCTCGCTTTGTTTCTCTCTCTCTCTTTCTTCCCTTTTCTCTCTCTCTCTCTCTCTGTATCTTTCTTTCTCTGTCTCTTTCTCTCCCTTGCTCTTTCTCTCTCTCCCTTGATCCCCCCCTCTCTGTCACCCTCTTTCTCTCTCTGTCTCTCTCTCTCTTTCTCTCTCAGCCTTTCTCGCTCTCTCTCTCTCTCTCTCTCTCTCTCTCTCTCTCTCTCTTTATTCCTTTCTCCCTTTCACTTTAAACAGTGTTGATAGGTATCAGTTATATATGTATCGGGTTCGGAGGAAGGAAATCTCGCTGCTTCCTCTTTCTGCTTTTTTTTTTTAGTTTCCTTTATCAATAATTGTGTGAGAGAGAAGAGAGAGAGAGAAAGAGATCATTGAATATTTTTGAATTTTCTGATTTTTTAATAAAACCCTCGGCCTTCTTGCTTTCTATGAACATTTACGGAAATTGTCATCTTACTAAGAATGAACATTGAAGCTCGACACATACACGCACAAGTTTTTCAATTCTCTAACAAACTTGTTACAATTCCAAAAGCTACGAACAATCGTATTAAAAAAATCGTATTAAAAAAAAATAATAATTTAAAAAGAATTGAAGAAGAATTCAAGTTTCATTTATACCAAATACATTTTTCGTTGTCTACTTTGAGGTGTTGCGTATATAGCAAGAAAACTTAGCATATCTTTCGTTATGATGCAAAAAAAAAAAAAAAAAGCTACGCAGACATTCGCTCTCATGTTGACTAGTTGTCTAGTTACTAGCGTAAACGGTTTGTGAGAAGCCCACACACATATACGTTTCGGTGTAATGTGATTTTGACATGATATGAGTGCATGCCGTACTATCTTTGCTTTTTTCACTAATATGATTCTAACAGTTTGTCATATACGTAAGAGCGGAATAAGTAGATATATTGGTACAAGCAGTAGCGGACTGTTATTGTTATTTTAGGGATATTATGCTCATGCATTTTATATACTTATCTTTTGTATTTAAAAAATTTGACAGGTGCTGGGAAAAAAATTTTTTTTTTTTTTTTTTGAATACGATGTTCCAGTATTTACAATGATAAAAGTCAGGCATTTAAAAAAAAAATAGAAGAAAAAAAATACAGGTCCGCCACTGGTTGTTTACATGAGAAGAAGTGAGAGCATTTGCACTACAACTCAAACGTATTCGGTGTCATTCATTGCATATTTTTCCACTTACTTAACACATTAAGGGCGCGAATGTAAACATTCTAAAAATACATCAACAACAGCGTGGCAATCGCAAACATCACAGTCAACCATCGTAGAAAGGAAGCATACTAATGTTGTTATTCCGTTTGTAGAAATCCGCATAAATCCGTATGTACTATACATTCCTAATCAGCGTGAGGTTCAAGATTGATTTACTATACCATTTGTGGTATGCGCTTTAACGATGAGCTTGGTTGCAAATATAATGAGTTAGTTGTAGTCAATGAGTTTCCAATTAAACAGATAGAAATTATGTTCTTTTTTTTTATCCATATACAGTTATGGAGATAGGAATCTATGGCAGCTATTAAACTGTACAGTCCAAGTAATTTTTAAATCTATTTATTTTAAACTTAAAAAACTTTTCTTTTTTTTTTCTATACTCTAGTAGTAGTAGGTCTCTTAGAACCGAGGGACCGAATGGGCGAATGACGATAGCTTTCGGGTTAACTCCCTTTCTTTTTATTAATCTAACATTCGTTATTGAATGTTCATATAAGCGTTTCCTATTTAGGGAACCTAAATATCAACTTACAAAAGTGTCTTTAAGAAAATTATTTATATGTTAGCATAAGTAAGGCGTTAAGTATCATAAGAGTTCAAAATTTTTGCAAACATCCTCAACTGATGTTGTTATATACATGCACACATCTAGAGATGTATATGGAGTACTTACAATAATATGCGCATATACGCATCTACATATATACATATATATTTGTTACATTACGGAGTATGTATGTCATGTTATATTAATGGTGTATGCAAATGCATTATCTAACCACATAAACACATTTGGTTGTATACTAAACGTCAAACAGAGTTTCATTTTATTTTATTTAATATATTGATGTCTTTTTTTTTTTTTTTTTCTTTTTTTCTTTCAAAAGATTTTCATTCTCAGCCGAAAACTTTGCATTTTCATATGCATTTATATGCGGTTACTTCAAGAGTTGTATTGATAATATTTTTTTCATATATACATATGAACATAACCGCGTATATTCTTTGCTTTGGAGGAGGATTTAAATGTCATTGGATTTTATTCAAAGCATATCTACTACCTGCTCTTATATGTAAATCTAAATTTTTTGTATTCATAGAAATAATGGTGTTATTGTTACGTGCAGCTTAAGGAACACATTCTAAATTAAGGTAAAAATTGATCTTTGACCGAATTTTGAACTCAAAAAGAAATTCATATGAAAATCCTTGTTCTTTTTATATATAGAAAAAGAAAAACAAAACAATTTATTTCTTTATTATCATAATGTAACTGTTACTCACGTATTTTACTCTGATCTTTATCATTACTACCACTACTTACTGTTACATATCATCAGTAAGTCTTTTTTCTTAAGATTACTGACAATTTTGCGACATTTTTTGCGGTAATTTTGTGATGCTTTTGTGTCATTTTTTGCTTAAGTTTTTTGCCACGGTTCCAAATATTAAAAGCAGATAATAAATTATTTTTAAATTTATTTTTAAAATTTTTCCTGCAAACTTCCATTACTCAAGACAATTTGCAATAGGTGGTGAATATCTAAAAATTCCATTGAAGGGGAAATTTCGTATTTACGCATTCAAAAAAAAAAAACACCCAATTTTCGATTTTTTCTAAAAGATTTTGCCTGATAGATTGCTCTGAGCTCTTGATTAGCTCTAGGGTAATCGAAGCAACTCTACTTGGATCGTAGCGATCCCAGAGAAAAAATCGCCTCAATTAAGCGCTTTGAAGCGTTACATTGCTTTATTGTCTTATTAAAATTTTTCTGTTATCGGATAAATTAAATCATGATTTTCCTTGAAACTTTAATAAGTTTATTCGACCTTTTCGACCAGAAATATAAATCCAAGTAGGCAGAGATCACACTTTCCATTTATAACAGAGTCTATCAATTAGAAAAAGTGTACACAAATAACGCAAAGTTTTGATGAGCATAGCTTTCCCGTCTTATCTCTCTTAGCAGCATTTCTGCTTACTCTATATTCTACTTTTCTGTGCCTTTTCTTTTTTATATTCTACTCTTCTATCCAAACTATTCAAAGTATATCGATTTTTTTTATTTAAAGAAGGTTAACAGGATAGGACATTGACATTTTAATACGGAATAGAAGAGAATAATAATAAAAATAAGATTATTTGTAAGTTTTTTTTCCAACTGACTTAATCTGAGGTAAGCTATTGCACTTATTCTGCTTCTTCTCTTCATTTGAAGGCAGTTTCTAATTTACATTAGTAGAAGAAACATTAAGTTAGCGTAGACGTATGTAACACTTTAAAGAACTTACGAAAGAACGATTTGGAATCAATTTCTGAATCGATATAAGCTGGTCTTAGCCTGTATTTTTGTGCTTAGGTTACAAGTCACAATTTTTAACATAGTTTAGGGCTCAACGACGGAAATAATCATTGATGCGATCGGCCCATTTTTACGAGTATTCTTTTAATATAACGCCCTGTTTGAAAAAAGTCTTTATATAAAAAAAAATAAATTTCTAACATTTCTCATCAAAAGTCGGTGGAAGTGAATATTATAGCATATAAAAGACGTGAAAAATTTGAACTGCAAAGTATCATCTCTTGAACTGCTTTCCATACAACTGTTCCTATCAAAAATAACCCACCCTTTATATAGAAAAAACGTGTAACTTTCATAATGTAAATAATTCGCTACTGAATTGTACCAAATTTGAACCATGTAGATCTATTTTTCGAGTCCTATCTCATGTAATAATTGTCATAGACAGTAAGTTCGTACATCAGAAAGAGGTCTTATTTTTAATATCTTGTGATAAAAATTGGTCAATTGGCTTTCTATGGCTAAAAAGCCTAACTTTTAATATTTTGCAATGAAAATCCTCTAATAGAATTAATATGGAACAAAAATGAATCACACCAAATCATACACTTCATACAAGAATTTTTAGCAAAAGTAAATCAAAGTCCAATTTTTAATACTTTATAACAGAAGTAGTTAAAAAAGACAAATAAAAATTTGCTAAATTTGGATCAAGTCAGCTCATGCTTTACGCCTCCCTAACCTAGAAGGCCGGCAATCAAAACCATGCCTTTACATGGAAAGAAGTTGAATGATTTTTAAATATTTCATCACGAAATTCGATGAAAAATTTGTATTAGATAAACTAGTGTAGGATATCTGAAAGTCGGTCTTGCTCGACTTTAACCATGCCTTTACATAGAAAGAAGTTAAATGACTTTTAAATATTTCATCACGAAATTAGATGGAAAATTTGTATTAGACAAAGTAGTGTAGGGTATCTAAAGGTCGACCTTGCCAGACTTTAACCATGGCTTTACATGAAAATATGTTGAGTAGATTTTGATATTTTATCACGAAACTAAATAGAGAATTGTATTAGGAAAAGTGGTGTAGTCGTTAAGTGTAGGGTATTTGAAGATCGACCTTATTAGACTATAATATTTTTACTTGTCTTATTTTATTTTCTTTATCACTTAACACACACTCTTGTAAAGTTGTTGTTTGAATAGATTTTGTTTTTTTTTTTTTTCGATTAAGCAAAGGCGTTGCCAGCCTTTGAAATGTTTTATCTGTTTTTTCCTTCTTCTTGTGTGACTGTAAACATATAGTGAAATAAGAAAAAAAATTACTTTGAAATTTTCCATCTCGTTAACCTAAAGATCATGAAAATTGTAACGAAAGATATCAACTTTCAACTTGAAGCTTCAACATAGTTATTGCCTTCGGTTACATTTACATCGTATACTAAACAAATAATTCCCTCTCTTGTTATTCGATCTGAAAACACCACAAACATACTGGTTGTAAGATCAATAGCAGCAATACGATTTATGTTATAAATGCTTTTCTATGTACATATGCGTATATATTCATGTATGTATGAGTAGAAATTATTCAACATAAACTTGACGCCAAATCAAATGCTTTGTCAAAACTGTCAAAACGAACACATAAGATAACAGTCGTAAAAAGCTGATTTATACACTAAATATTTGCATAGGCAACGAATACTCATATACTCTCTTAGTAATATATACTGTGAAAAATGAAGTATGAAGTATGCCCAGAGGGGTATAGCATACTTTGTAAATATACATGTATGTATACATATACGTATGTGTGTGTGTGTGCAAAAACATATAGTCACATAATATGTGTATTTAGCAAAATCATGCTTTTGGCGTTAAAGGCGTAATACACACATTCATGCATGCATACGTATTCAGACGAGTATGTTATTCATTCATACTGAAGTGTTTAAAATAAGGTCAACAAGAGGGTATAAAACTGAAATAGTAAAATAAATGGAATAGAAATGCGTATGAAAGCGAAATTTTCTTACTAAAAAGATATTCCGGATATATTGTACCTCGTATATGTGGTTAAACTTCTTTCTTTTACGAATAAGAGTTCGATATGAACCATTCGAAAAATTCAATTTAGCTGCTTCAGCATTTTAGGCAATACTTGACAAATCAAAAAAAAAAAAAAAAAATTGTATTTTTACTTATATCGATACTACTGCCACACTTAAGAAACTGTATGATATGCTAATAAAGTGAGAAAGAAAAAAAATGTCAAAAGAAATAAGAGAGAAAACATAAAGTATATGAACATGTACAACAACGCACTTCACTCTAGGCGTTGTTAAACTAAAAAAAAAAAAAAATCTTATAAAGTATATTTAAAGACTATATCAGTCTGAAGATATGAAACTTTGCTTTTTTTGTATGGGAATGTAAAGGTTTTCATGTGCAATTTTAAATATTAAATTCCATTTTGATTTTATTAAAAAAAAAAAAA
>KK351107.1:317626-330047 GCA_000671755.1 Glossina brevipalpis
TTCATACTTATTCTTACCCCTACTCTTACTCTTATTCTTATTCTTAGTCTTATTATTACTTTCATACTTATTCTTACCCCTACTCTTACTCTTATTCTTATTCTTAGTCTTATTATTACTTTCATACTTATTCTTACCCCTACTCTTACTCTTATTCTTATTCTTACTCTTACTCTTACTCTTATTCTTCTTTTTATTGTTATTCTTATTTTAATTTTGACAGCGTTCCGAAAAAAAATTTGTCTTTGGAGTAAGGGACGAACCTTTTACATCTACAACATAGATCAACTTCCGAGAAAATGAAAACAAAGTTAAAGAAACAAGCACACACGGACACGTTTTTAATTTATACAGACACATGAGCTTTGGTCGAAATACAGCGCGATTTTTCCAATAAATTATATTTAGCATGATTCTTCAAGAATCGAAACAAATTAGTGACAATTAATCTCTGTATAACTCTGCTTAATATTAATATACTTTTTAAGAAGATTTTTTAATTCAGTTGATTTTCACTTTCTAAAAATTTTCTTCACTAAGACTTTCAAACACAAAAATAAAAACGAACATATATATGTTTTTTGTTGGTGATCATTTAAAAAGGACATACATATATGCTTCTATGTATTGCCAATAACATAACAGCAGTAAGAAAAAACATTTCGTATGAGTAGAGTTAAGCAGTTTTTATTGTTCTTTTCACTAAATATTTTTCTGTTTTATTAATTCAAGCTACGCTGTGTGTAAGAGGCTCCCAACGCATGTTAAACTTTACTACAAATGTTGGTAGAAGCTTAAGACAACTGAGATAAAATCATTTTTTGTTTTTTTGTATTTGACGGCAAGATTTGCAAACCTGTAAAATATCCTTTTGACTCATCCTTGATTAAAGGATTGCAAAGCATCTTTTCCTGTTTTTTATCTTTTTCTTGTTGGTAAAAGTTGAATACATTAAAAAAGAAGTTGTATTTGGATATCGAAATTCAACGATTTTTTTTTTTTAAATATTTTTCCGTAATATTTATGGGATTTTTGAATTAACTCTATTCGTTCTTTCGCTCTACAGTCAATCTATATCTTTCATATTTCGTTTTGTACGTTGGATTAGAACATTTCGTTCTTAAGTTCTTATTAGATCTGGACTAGCCTACACATACATATAGAAATCTGTGTATTAAACTTCCTCCCATTTTTCATCTTATTTGAATTTGAAAAAAAAAGCAAGAAGTTATTTATAAAGTCCTAGAACTTAATGTAGAAATTGTAATAAGAATCGTACTTACAACTGAAAATAATGCGAACCTTCTATTTAACTCGCAACAAAAGTTGACTTAATTTATTTATTTATTTATTTTTTTTTTTTTGCAAACGATCCGAGAAATTTTTATCCTTTCGTTAAAGTGCTTATATAGAGGAAGCTTATATATATATAGAGCATCCTTGGTAGCCACTAATTTGTTTACATGCAGGCATTTAGTCGAATAAATTTGCCAGTTGTGCGTTATTTTACACAGAATTCGTTTATCTTATTTGCCTGCGTGAGTTTAAAATTGCAAGTATGTGTATTTGTTATGGACATTAATGTTGTTGCTTTTTTATTTATGGCTGAAAATGAAAAATTTTCGTAAAAACGACTTTTTCGCTAGCATCTCATATCCTTTTTTTTTTTTTTTTTTTTTTTTTTGAATATTTGACTAAACATACTAATACATTGGAGCGTAATGGTGGTCTCGGTAATATTTCTAAAGTTTTCTTTCAAAGAGTTTCTCAGGATTGCGAGCTCAAAACACTTGTTTGTAAACAGAAATACAGAAATACAAAGATAGCTGATGTTTACTGCACTCTCCAATAAGTGTCGTCCTTGAATATAGTCCACTATTATCTCCTGTTTTTTCTACTTAAAGTAGAAATCTCTAGTATATCTTTTTAACTTTGAAAGCAAGAATAACTCGCTTATATGTAATGATACGGAGTTAGGCAAGATCTTAGAAAATAAAAGAGCGGAAGGAACTAATTGATATGATTCTCAAGGACTCGATTAATCTTCCTAATCTTAAAAAAAAACTAAGCGTTGTGAAGTCAGAATTAAGTGAACTTAATAAAGTCGTTCATCGATCAACAAAGTGGAAAATTTTTTGAACTCGAATGCAAAAACTCTTATATAGTTCGCGGAGTTTCAGCTAAACAAGCTTGAGCTTTACTTCAAAATTTCAAGTCTCATATCTTTGGACAGGCAAGTGTGAATACAAAAACCATTATATAGTTCGCCAAGACTTTCAGTTAAACAAGCTTGAGCTTTGGTTCGAAGCTGGAAGTCTCATAACTTTGGACAGACAAATGTGAATACAAAAACACTTATATAGTTCGACAAGAGTTTCAGTTAAAAAAGCTTCAGCTTTGGTTCGAAGCTGGAAGTTTCATATTTTTGAAGTGGTGAATGAAAGATAATTTGATTTGGTATCCAGTGCTATTAATTAGAAAATATCCAAGATCGATTTCTGTACCTGCCGTGAAATCTAAGAGGACGAAGAGGAAAAAGTCTCTCATAATTATAAGGCTGCATAGACCAACTTATAGCTTTCCAACGAGCATAATTTTTCATATATCTCTCTAAAGTTAATTAGATAATAATTCAAAAAATTTTGTAGGATTTAATTTTTAAAAAAAAATTCAAGATTCATATGTTAGTGAAAATCGATCATGTAATCGTGTAGGTCCTCGTGTAGAATTCATGAGACACATGTTCGAGTTACTGAGAATTCAAAAATGTCTTCTAGAAAATATCGTATAGTTTGAAAACAACCCTTTCCTTGATTAATTAATTTTTTAAAAATTGATATCGGCCGACTAAATATCATGTATAAATATAATACAACTATTCTCAGTCTATGCATTTAATGACTGATTTTAAAGGCTTTAAAGACTTCGTGCAAATAATCTCTTAATTTCTTTTCTTTTTTTTTTCCCGTTTTTTTTTTAATCAATAATGACCCATCCATTAACCCGGTTCTCTACAATGTATACACAATGCAGACACATTATATTCCGATTACCAACGTGATAAAGTAATTTTTTTCATTTAGTATGTTTTAAATGTGTGTAATTTAAAATTCTTCGTTCCCCCTTTTTTTTTTTTTTTAAATTGTTATGCGTATATTTATGGACATATGTGGATGAATTCTCTGTGGCTTGTGGTTAGAAGAATGGCGACTTTTCCCAATGGAAATTATACATATACAAACGCAACATTTAGCAACAGCGATTTTCATGGTTAAGCTTAATATAGCATGAAAACAGCAGGGCATATAAAATGTTCTCCTGCTGTAATGCACAGCATAACTCTCTTAATGGTTTGCGTAATTTCTATTCTACAGTTTATTTGTATTGACCTCAGCTGTGTTTTGCTTTGCACTTCTACTTTCTATATCGCAGTTTTATTTAACTACAATGAATATGCATTTACTACTATTATGCTTTAATAGATTACTATGTCACCTATTGTGTATAATAAGATATAACGTTTTTCTCTACTTTGTTATTTATTTCTCTGATTACGATTAAAAGACATTTTTTTTTTGTATATTATTTAATTAATTAATTAATACTTAGTTTGAAAAAATAAAAAAAAAATTACTACAATAGTTGAAATAATGAGCACAATTTAAATCTATGTTTTTATGCTCGATTGTTGGAAAAAATTAATCCTTTTTCGTAACCGAAAAATAGTAAAAAAGAAAAACGAAAATAAAATTGAACTTTTACATAAATTTGGACTTTTAAGAGAATTTAAACTGTATATAGTATCTCTATTCGAAACTCAATTGCTTTATTTAATATTCTCTAAGCATTCTCGACATATTTTACACAAAAAAAAAATAGATAAACGTCGACTTTTGTTGACAAATGTATAGGATATGTCGAAAATGCGTAGAGAACATTAAATGGAGCAATTGATTCTCGAATAGAGATACTGCATATGGTCTCAATTCGCTTTTATATATATATATATATATATATATATATAATATAATATAATTGATCAAAATAAGTGTAACTAATCGATATTTTGAAAACTAGAAATACGAACCTAAGAATTTGAATATCAGTCAGGTCAGCAACGACTTTGGAAACATAATCTTTAAGAGATTTTTGAATTTCGCAGAAAGTTGACACGAGTCTATTATATTAGATTAGATTAGGAAATAATGAATCTTCCGGAGCAAAAGCTCGAATGTATCACAGAATCTTCGAAAATCTCTCTAGGTGGTAAGTAAAAAATAAAAAAGCAAGTTTTGGCACTATAGCTGTGGGTTTTGAGAGTATCGCAATCAAGACACAAACATTTAATGTGCGGTATTCTCGCTTAAAAAAAGTTTCTAAAAAGAACTGAAAGCGCTGTCTGAAAGTAAAAGAAAGATAAAAGACATATATTAGACATAAGAAGTAGCTTATGCTATTAGCATAATAAGAGGGAACATTGTAGCAAACAACGTAGCAATTTTGTGCAATCGATTAAAAAGTTGTGTAGCTTCGAAGTTTTCTGGACGATTAGCTATCCTTGAAGGCTTGTTTTTCATATTTTCAAAGGCTCGTTTCTAAAGGGAATATATAAATCTTGTACGCTGTGTTAAGGAAAACCTGGAAAGGAAAACCAATAAACGATCTAAGTGATAGTAAAAAAAAAAAGACCCTTCGA
The DNA here is from genome assembly GCA_000671755.1 of Glossina brevipalpis. Taxonomy (NCBI): domain Eukaryota; kingdom Metazoa; phylum Arthropoda; class Insecta; order Diptera; family Glossinidae; genus Glossina; species Glossina brevipalpis. Next base: position 322,323 of record KK351107.1, read on the forward strand.
AATGAAAAAGAAAAAATAAAGAAAGTTGAAGAAATAGAAAGTAAGGCCTAAAAAAGATTAGGTCTTAACCGGAAAGTTGAACAAACGGTTTAGGACCTAACAAAGATTAGGCCTTAACCGGGAAGTTAAACAAAGATTAGGCCTTAACCGTTTGTTTAACTTTCATTCATAAAGATAAGTTAAAACTAAGGAAAGTTGTTGAAAAATGATTTAGGCGCTAATAAAGATAAGGCTCTTGAGACACAACTAGCAAGTCTTACATGGTGATGAGGTGGATATAAAAACGAAATTAAACGAGGCTTGTATTAAAAGGCAAATCTGAAAACTGAAGACTCTAATTTGGTTTCACATCTGCTTGAAATCATCCATTTTCATTAAACTCGATTACTAATAACCAGTGATGTGCAAACTTTTCGTTACGATGACGTGAGAGAAGTAATTCCACTGTTAGATTCTCTTTTTTTTATCCTATCGTATCACTAATGTAAGTTTATTGTTATAATATTACATATTTATCTTCTTACAAATTGTGATTAAGTTGAATTTTAACTTCTAACACTAATTGTTAAACATAATAACCTTATGTCTAGCACTTAGTATGTTATTGTTAGTCTAGGACATAAAATTATACATCTCTTAACGCGTTTGCCTTCTATGCTTATCATATAAATTGCTCGTACATTTCTGTCGCTGTATGTTATGTACAATATTTTATTATATTATGTACGCGTGTAGATACATTCGCATACACAACTCACTTAAGCACGTTCATATACGTACCATATATTTGATATGTGATACACACAATTACAGTTAAGTAAATTTCAACACTATCATAAAATGAAATGAATTGTTTTTCTTTTTGTCTCTTTTTTTCGCGTTTTTTGTTTTTATTTTTAACTTGTGTGTTGTGTTTGTCTTTAATTATAATTCGGACGCGACCGAATGTTTTTTGATTGTATTTACAACACAGACGCACAAATATATGAACGCATAAGAGAGAGAAAAAATATTAAAAAAAAAAAAAATAAAGAAAAACTTTACAATGAGTTGTTACGAATTTTTAAGCATGAAAATGAAGAACAAAACACACAAAAAAAAATCCAGCTTGAGTTTATTCGTAAATATAAAACATATGGAAAAATATTTTCAATTTCAACTCATATGTGCAAGTGACGTAGATGTAGAAGGCATGTTTGTATCTGCATTTATGAATGTCAGTGCATACAGACATAATTGTACAGATATTTCGAGGTTGTATACGAGATAGACATAACCTCCCCACACACTGCTTGCTATATGTGAATGCATTTCGTAATTTTATAATAACGCTACTGGCGAAAATAAGATTAAATGAAAACATTTCCTTTTCATTTCAGTTAAAAGCTAACGCATCAAAAAAAAAAAAAAAAAAAAAAAAAAAAAAAAAAAAAAAAAAAAAAAAAACTGAACACACAAAAAAGCATAAAAACTGAAAAAAATGTACTGTTCACACTCGTAAAATGAGTTGAGCATAATTATTTTTAATTTTCCTAAAATATTTAATGACACTACACAAGTATATTTACACTCGTTCCTCGATTGCCATGGCACAGCTTAGTCTATAAAATTGCTGAAATTTAAATTTTGTTGTAAAATATATAAAATATAGAATAGAAATGCTTGCATATGTATCGTTTAATCAGCGCCATCTATTGGTGAAAATGATAAGGTAATGCGGAATATCATTGTATGTAACGGTTATTTTGACCTTTCTTTACACAAAATAACAGTTTTCCATTTAGTATTATTGCATTATTCAATGTATATAGACGATAATCATTGGACACTCAAAAAAACACTCGAAGACTCGAAGAATTGTAAGACTTCTTGGACGTGAAAATCCAGCACAAACTCTTGAAGAACTCTCAAACAACTTAGTAGTGAATGAACCAACAGTGTCTAGACGTTTAAATACGATAGAAAAGATCTAAGAGGTGATAAAAGTGACACTAAACGAATTCACTGAAAATACCATTTCAAAGTCATCTTCTTGTATCACAATGCTCCACTACACGTTGCAAGAATGATCAAAGATGCACTGTTGTAGCTAGAACGGGAAACTCTGCCGCAGCCAGCGTACCCAGCAGATTGATTGCCAATTTTTCAGTTCTTTTCATCATAGCTTGTCTAACACACGATTTCAAAATGATGAAGAAGTCCAAAAATGTTTCGATGATAAGATCGCTGCCGAACCATAGTCATTCTTTCGACAATATATTCACCTTAAGTGAGACTCATGTAAATTAATTCGCAAAGACAGAGAGAGAACAATTTCATTTACATTCAACGTACAAAAGGAATTAATTTAAATCGAGGAAGGAAAAAAAAGTAAACGTCAAAATCCTGTGCCTTGCATATCTAATTGTCTCACAAATATATTATAAGCGCCAGATCAAATTGAATCTATTCTTCCCTCACAGTGTTTTAGTGACTGTAAACGAGCCAGACGCCCGAACTACAACAATTTTGCATTGAAATTTTAGATGATCTTGGGAAGTATAAGTTAGAATTGTCTTTCCTAGTGCTTCCCTATTAAGAGACGCTGCCATTTTAAATAGGGATCATCCCCTGAGAATATATACATCAAGTTCCAGTTTTTTATTGCAATTTTTTTCGTCAGGACTGTTTCAACGCAACCACCGTCGGCTTGTCCCCAAACAGGGTCTTCAATGGGAAAAATTCGGGAACTGAAAAAGGACGCCAGATCCGGAGAATAAGTCGTATCCGAGAAAAGTACCCAACCCAAGTTGAGGAACGCATTTTGGGTTAGTTTGCAATGAAACCATGTTGCTTTGCCACGAAGCAAAATAACTTTTCGAGTTCCTTTTCCCTCTAAACGAGGGAAACTTAACCACTGCCCTTAGTTTGACTACTTGGGCATAGTATTGATATTCAGAGATAACAGTTTCACAAGACTTTAAAAGTTCGTAATAGATCATTTCTTTCCAATCTCGTTCTACGCACAGTAGTATCTTTACGGAATCAATATATGGCTTCGCAAGAGATATTAGTTGTGTATAAATGCATGCTTTTCTTCAAATGTCGTACAAAGTCCACTTTCCATCCCATGTAATTGTAGACTTAACAAAAGTAGACGTCAACTCTCCTACTTTTATTGTTTTCGGTTAGCTCATGAGGAATCTATTTTCCTTCTGTTTTCGACGATCTCATGCACGGAGCAGAACGAGGATACAATCCCGTATAACCTCGTCTGACGACCAATGAGACCTCAGCAACAATCACGATGCTGAGTGGGACCGTACATTTCTGAACCAGCACTATAGACCGGAACATTATTTACCCACGTGTAGATGATAGCAGGTTAATGAAGATCAAGCATTAGAATCGAGAGCGAATGCAAAAAAAAAAAAAAAAAAAACAAAGAGAATATCCGTTAATGATTCGTTTTCGAACTTGATAGCCATGTTTCGGACCGAAAATGTGTTTTCTTTAGCTGAATTGAATTTCTTAAATAATTTTTTAATTTTTCCTTTTTTCTTCTCCGTCTTCTATTTATAATTTCATAGTTTCTCCCCGCACAGGAAACATCGCTTGATTAGGAAGAAGATATATTAGAAAATATCAAAATTTTCAGACCGTCTCTGCTAACGACACATTTTCCGTAATTGTTTTTAAAAATGTTGACTTATTGTTCTCATGAAAAATTCTTTTAATTTTAGAAGGGATTGTATAGTTTTCATTTAGATTTTTTTTTTGTTTCAAGCTTGTTGATATCGCTAGAAAATGATATTTGACAGGACGTTATTAGCGGTGAAGGGAAATGCTCATTATTCTGTTTGTGAAATCAGAACGATATCAAATGCATCCGTATCATTCAATTTTCTTCCTATACAATCTACCGTTTTAACTGCTAGCCAATGCCAGTGAGATATTTTGAGCATGTTTGCGTGGGTGTGTGTGTGTGTGTGTGTGTGTATATATGTACACATATATTTAGTTATACCGACTTTGCGGCAATGTTAGTTGATGTTTTTGCATGTAAATGTGCTAACTAGACACAACTATGTAGAAGCGTGGGTGTATGATATGAAGGAAAGGAAAATTTTCTCTAGAAACGAGCTGAAAAGAAAACGAAATTTAAGTCGAAAGGAAAGAATGAAAAGTCGAAAAGAAATTCGAAAAAGAGAAACTAGAAGCAATTATTAATTAAAAGAATAGCAAAGCAAGCAAAACTAGAAAAGAAAACAAAGGCGAGATAATTGCAGAGTAGAGATAAATAAAAAAATGAGGATCAGCTTTTGATTTTTTTTTTTTCTTTTTCTTTACTGATTTCAATTTTCCGAAAGATTGTACTGTAAAAGTCTTGCCTTTAGTGCATTTGGTACATTAGGTCCCGTTAATTGTGTATTTTATATAACTAAACGTGAAACTTTGAATACATTCTCGGAATTTTTTGATCTATTTTCGGTTTGAGGGTTTTGTTGGAAATTTGAAAGATATAGAAAATGTAAAAAAATGTAGATAAAAGGTAGATAAAATGTAGAAAATAAATGTGACGTCTTGAAATGAGTAAATATGAGGGAAAACAAAGCTCCCATTGGCCATTGTCTAGGTTGCGAATATTAAAATGGAAAATTAAGACTGCGCCTATTATCTTTCAACTTTTCATGCTCATAACCTAAAGATGGTAAGATCTTGAAATAAGGATTAAATTCCACCAAGACTGGATGACTAGATATATAATTGCGACTACCTGCTGAAGCTACAAAAATTAAAAGAGCACTGTAGCCCTTATAGATGTTGGATCCCAAAGATAGCAATTATGAAAACAAATAGGAATCGTTGTCTATCCATCTGTCCGTTTCTTGCTGGAAACATCTATTTAATGTATATTTTTAAATTCAAATTTCAAAGTTATAGATACAGTCAGTCTAGAGTAAGGAGGACCACGATATATTTATATTTATATATACCGAATATTTTGTTAAGGCAGATATCAATCAGTAATTTCTGAGCAATAAATATCAGTCAACGAATTTATTCGAATTCAATAACAGAAACCTTTCTCTTTAAGCTCTACTATCTACTACGTCTTCTTATACACTTGCTAGAACAACTTTCAGGTTTAGAAGTCAAAGATTAAGCTCGACCATCTATAGGAAAACAAATCATTTAAGAGCATGCCAAACATACGTGCCCTAAATGTAACAGCTGCAGAAATCATGCAATTATGTATTAAAAAAAAAAAAAGCGAGACAACCTTATATTACATTCATCTCACATCCAGAGAGATTTTCCTACCGAATACCAAAAGTAAACCCGACTATCAAATTCGATAGTAAAATACGACATCACATCCATCTCATCTTTTCTTTATTTATTTATTAATTTGTTGTTGTTGTTGTTGTTGTGTCTAAATAGGATGATCGATCAAAAAGAGTTCCTTCCCTCCCCATAGGCAAGAGCATGGCCCAGACCTGCTATATATATATATATATATATATATATATGTATGATGGTATTGTGTGTTTGCATATTAACAAACGTGCAAGGTTTGTTCAGGTTTTGAAAGCAATATTTGTATTAACGTTTTGTTGGTTGCTCTTGTTTTCCAGTAATTGGTGTTTCTCCTCGTGGCAGAAAGAGTTGTGGAGAGAAAATTGCAAAAACATTGCATGTTTATGTTTCTTCTAGCAGCAATCCAAGCAAACAACCATTATGTATATTGTGTAAATATGTATGAATGTATGTATGTATCTATGTATATATCTCTACAAGTGTAGTATGCATGAATGTGTTATTGTGCAATTTTTCTCTCTGATATACAAAATACGCCCGCATTCAAATATCTGCCACAGTCAGCTGACGTTGTACAATACCGAGCATATCAGTATCTACACGGTGGACTGCTGTATATACCTTCTACGGCAATATCAAGTTTTGTGTTGTGCGAAAGAAAAAAAAAAGGAAAAAAAAAACAAATACTAACACGTTTGCCTTGTATTTATCTATTGTTATGTTTTTCTTGTATACCCCGAAATTAATTAAGTGAAACATTTCCGGTAGATCAAGGCTTTTTTTGTTTTTCATTTAATCCCTTTGCATGACTTTCATTTGAATATTTTTGCATTTTCGTTTACACGTTTTTTTTTTTTTTTCTAAAGGATCTCTTGTATATTTCTTAAAATTCCATTATGTTGGATTGTGTTGTTTTTTGTTTAGTATCTATTTTTCTCTATATATATGTATGTGTATAAAAATATATTTTTCTTTTTGGTTATTCAAATTGTAATTAGAAGTTGGAAGGTGGAGGGAGAGGGCAGCCTTTTTTCTCCATCGTTGAGAGACCGCTTGCTTTTTTTTTTTTATAGACAAATACTTTCCATTTCATTTCAATAAATCTTTAGTTCAGTAGAGAAATTTAAAATTTATATATATGTAGTTTATGGATTTTCTCTTTAATTTAGACCAAATAAATAAGTACTGTCTTGAATTTCAACAGAATTTAAGAAAAACAAGTCAATTTCTTTTATATTTTTAATTTTAGTTTAAATATCTTTTATAAAAATATTATACAAATCTTAAAGTTTTCATTCGTACTTCTTGCTTAAAGATTTAATTAAGCCTTTTCTAATTAATCCTTTAAAGCTATGTTACAACTTTTAGCGGAAAGAAAAAAATAAAAATAACTTTGAGGTGAAGATATAAAAAACAATTGAAGAAGAAGTTCAATATCATATGATGTTAATATCAATCAATCAATATCCACTGAGGAACTTTAGAGCCTAAAATTCAAAAATTATATTACAAATTAAATTTATACCTCTGTCCGAAAATATAGTGCACATTTCTATATCTTTATCCAGCTAAGATATGAATGGAACATACATATGTCATGTACTTTGAAACTGGTACGGCCGATAGTTGGTGATGAAACAAGATTATTAGTACTTTTGTCCTAAATTATGGCTAACAATTAGCTTCTTTTCTCGTTTCTCAGATGAAACGAAAAAGTTTCGCATTTTTACCTTTGCTGCGAAGGTCGGAGCGAGCTAGAGTCACATATGAAAAAAATTCTGTCCTAAAATATGGTTAACATTTGGCTTTTTTGGTTCTTCCCCAGATGAAACAAAATAATGTTCACTTTTGTCCGAAATTAAAGTAAACGTTTTATTTATTTTTTTTTTTTGCTACTAAGGTCGGACTTGTCAATTGTTACAGATGAAACAATATTTTTACTACTTTTGTCCTAAAATATGGCTAACATTTAGCTTCTTTTCTCGTTTCTCAGATGAAACAAAATAATTATTACCTTTTTCCCGAAATTATGGTAAACATTTTATATCTTTTGCTTTGTTGCTAAGATCAGAAACAATATTATTACTATTTTTGTCCTAAAATATGGTTAACATTTGGTGTTTTTTCTTGTTCCCTAGCCGAAACCAAAGAATTACCAGTTTTGCCCGAGATTATCGTTACTGTTTTATATTTTATTCTTTGCAAATAAGGTCGGACCGATCAATTGTCATATATAAATCTGAATGGATGTGTTAAATACGTTATAATTCACTCGTTAGTTAGAAATGGCAAAATTAACTTAATTCTTCCACTGTGTCTGTTCTCTTTGTTTAAAATTCAATTCCTTAAAATAAGTAAAGATTTGTTGACGGCATATTCTCTGCTTTTATATGCTACTCTTTTGTATCGAGTAAATCACAAGCA
>KK351107.1:521816-543443 GCA_000671755.1 Glossina brevipalpis
AAATTTTAAAAAATTAGATATATTATATAATATATATTAAATAAATTTAATATTTGTTAATAATAAAATTCCCAAAAAGGTAACGAAAGTCATGAAAGCAAATAATGATTTTCGATGCTTTAGCTGTAGGCTTATAATACATGTGGCGAACCACAAAAATTCCCTCTTAACGAATAATAAATGCAGTGAAGTGTAAAAAGATTAACAAACATTTCCAGGCCACAATGTGGTCTGTTTCGAAGGCTTTCTAAATAGATGGTTAGTTTGCTTAAGGCAATCGAGGAGAATCGCGGCCATAAAAAAAAAAAAAAAAAAAAAAAAAAAAAAAAAAAAAGTATTTTTGCCTGCCGAATAAAGTGAAATTTTTTTATATAAAAATTTACAGTTTTTGTAAATAAAAAATTTTTTCTCTTACAAACTATGATAAATTCATAATGAAGCGATACGAATCCGATTCAGGAATCCTGGAAATAATACGTAACGAAATATGAAATTTTACATAAATATATTTTATATCATTAAATATTTTATACTTGTTTTCCTTTTTTTTTTAAAACTTTTTTAAAGATATAAACAAAATCTTTCGTTTGAATTTTTAATATTAAATACCGGAGTTGTGTTGTTAGCAAAGTCTCTTAATTACTTCAAACAGTCAATGGAAGTTTAAAGTTCAGCTAAAATTTTTATTCGATTTATTTTTCTACAATTAAAAAATGAAAAGAAGTAAAGTCAAAAAAAAAGTTAAAAAAAAGTATAAAATTTCGATAGATCCCGGATTACTTTATTAAAAAGATAGCTCCCAATCATCATCACTGAGTTATAAATATTTTCTACAAAATTATTTTTATGTAAAAGAATCATAAAAAAATCAGCTAAATTTTGTCATTTTTGTTTACAAGCAAAAAAATAAAAAATTTTTGTTTTATGACAATAATAATACTATTATAAAAAAAGTGACATAATATGTGTGTGTGTGTATCTATAAAAAACAAAAAGTAAAACATGAATATTAACCATTTACTAGGGAAATAAAATAATAAAAATGTTAAAGGCCTAAAGAGAAAAAAAGTTATGAGTAATAAAAGTCGTATAACGTATAACATGTACGTTAGGCTTAAATTGAAGACCACCCACTCCACCGCTCCTTTCCTTGTGTAATATGTCTCGTAAATATAAAAACCGAGAACCGAGAAAGATTTCGTTAATGTTTGTTTTTCTTGATATTAAACACATTTGTGAGTTGTTGTTGTTATTATTATTATTGTTGGGCTTTACTTTTCCATTTATGATAATAGTTTCGTGTGTTGAAAAAATAAAAAAATAAAAATAAAAAACAAAGTAAATACAATGAAAGAATCATACTTTATAATAACAATAAAGAAAGATATAACATTGATTGTAAGAAGTTTCACTGATTGTTAACTCAATTATTTTTACTTTTTTTACATCAAATGGTAAATCTTTTACCATTAAAATGAATGAAAAGAAAGAGAAAGGTAAAGATATGGGTTTTATAGAAATAAACGTAAAATTTTCACGTAAATATACGCAGTTATGGCAATAATTGCAAATAATTACAATTAAAACAACAACAACAACAACAAAAAAAGAGAAAATGGATGAAAATTTCGAATAAATACTAATGAAGAGATTTCAACATTTTTCCATCTCTATATATAGACCTGTAAAAGAAATCTTGTTCATTTTACTGACCTTCTCATAAACACTCTTTTGTTTTTGTTGATGTTAACTATTTTGAGTCAATCGATTTCATTCATTCTAAATTAATAATAAATAAAAAATAAATATAATTCATTCCTTCCATTAGAAGATGACACAAGTATGTCAGTTTGATTTAAAACCTAGAAAAATGTTACTTAATGACTCTAGAAAATACTATCCAAACGTCCTAGACGCCTTGGAATATACAGCGCTGCAACTTGACGTCTACGGGACCAATTCCCCGATAGGAGGATAAACATGTAAGAGCAAAAAACAATTTCCAGAATGATCAGAGTCTTCGATAAAAATTCGATAAAATCTATAATTATGTAACCAAATCTGCTGCTACAAGTCTTCAAATACGCTCAAACCTATACGTCAAATTCTTCGATCGCAAAATTGCTATCTCAAGAGATTTTACCGAAGACTCTCGCCATCTCCGATTGGAGGGTAACAATCTCCGGAGATTGGAGGGTAAAAATCTCGACCTTTGACAGAAAATAGCTTTCTAATTCATGCAGTCCTCAATAGGTGGTGCCACAAAAATGTCCTATTTTGAAAAAGCTGTGTTAGGCCGCACCTATAATTTGTAAAAAGCTCTCGAAATTGGTAAAGAGAAACAAAATTTATTATACAAATTTTAGTCAACTTGATTCCATGTAAGCGCTAGCGCTTGCAATATAATCAACGCCGCGCTTGATCATATGCCACTTAGATCCCTCTACATTGATTAAAATTTGGGCGCCAATTTCTTCGTTGAATTTTCTGTTATGCCTTCAATCAGTACAAATTCACATACATCTTAGGAGAAAGCTCGGCAAAATTCGCGCGATGATTTTCAAGTATCAACTTCTTCATCTTATCGAAGTTGTTTTCATTCATAGACTTTGCAAATGAAGTAGAAAAAATCTAAATTATTCGCTTAACTAACTTTTCTCTCCTAAAAAACCGTATAGCGCTCAAGAAGATTAAGACCACGTACAAGGTTTATGTTAATACAAATAAGTTTCCGCCGTTTTCTATCAAACATTAAGAATTTATTATGAAAGAGCGACACATTACGTTTTATTCAAAGTATGATCTTTCACTAACTGCTACTTCTTCCATATTTGAGATCAAATACGAATGTCGTAAGGGAAGGACACAATTGGCCTTTCGAGGTTATGTACAAAAAGAGTCACTTGTTCGGTATCGTTGTAAGAATGGAAGCCCTGCTCGGCCATGCAAAAATTAATCGATTGTAAGCGGTATTAATCAGAAAGAGTAATGTCCACTAACAACAGCGGGGAGGGTAACATATTCTAGCTTAGTGCCCTTGACGTGTTTTGCTAAATTTTGTTGTGTTGAAAACTCTGGATATCATGATTTTTGACGTATTGCCCTGGTTTTTTAAAACCAACTTCATCAGTAATTTTTGATAAGAACCTCCATTTTTGATTTACTTGGAACAAATCATAACAAACCTATCCACTTGACTGCCACATATGGAATGGTCGTGCATAGTCGGCTTTATCGTTCATGTTAACGGTTCTCTTAGTCTGCCTCTTGGTTATATATGCTTTGAATATCCTAACACAACCACTGTTAGCCGCCTGTAAGAATTTATCTTTAAAACGAAGACACAGGCTGCGCTTACTCCGGACAAAACTTGATCATTTTCGTACGAATATCGTAACATAAGTGCTACTCATTGCTAGTAAGGATTCAGCGGGACTACCTTTAAAAAGTAGCACATGACGCTTATTCCGGACAAAACTTGATCATTTTCGCAGGAATATCGCAACACAACCACGGTTCATCGCTGGTAAAGATTTAGCCGCGCTATCTTTAGAATTAAGAAGGAAAACGAAACTTTTCCGCGAATGATGCTTATTCGACATAAAATTTGATCATTATCATCGCAGGAATAACGTAACGCAACCACTGTTAACCGTTCGTTTCAGTGGATTCAGCGACACTATCTTTAAAAAACTGCAATTTACTGTAAATAATGTTTATTCCGTACAAAACTTGACATTTTCGTATAAAAAAAAATATGTGGTGCTAATACGTAGTTACATTAAGATTAAACTGTTACGATAACCTTAGGGAGGAGACATCTATTGACAAACGGCGGAAACGTATTTGTGCACCTAATAATAAATATTTTGGTGGTAGGCGTGAATTAAGTGTATATTGATTAATATCTCATAAAAAAAAAATATCGATTTTTAAAACGAGAAATTTTATATATTTTTTCTTCCCATGTATAAAAATATAAATTTTTTAATGAAAGATTAGATTTAGTTGCCTTGTTTTAATTCATATATTTCTCCTATTAATTTCTTTTTTCCTTTTCTACTGATTTAACATTTTCTTATGAAACATACCTTTACTCGCTGGCGGTTTCCTGGTAGCCCAATTCGTCCGAATCGAACGTGATCCCAACCATTGACCATTCATTGCTGTTATGGCACTTTCCGCTTCCTTTATATAAAACAAACATTTATATAAATAAATATGTAAACAGTTTTACATATAAGTATGTATGTTGTGTTACTTACAGATTTCTTAATAAACGATACAAAGCCATAACCTTTCGATTTTAAAGTTTGAGGATCACGTACCACACGACAATCTCTGTAAAGAAATAAAATAAATAAATTTTCTTTTCAATCATTAGCTAAATGTAATATAAAAAAACACAATAAAAAATCAGAAAGAAATAATTTTAAAAAAAGTCACTTGTGTGTTAGGGAAATAAAAATAAAACAAAAGAAAAGAAAATAAGAGACATAACCCTTTTATAGGTTTATATTAAGGAAGATAATAATATAAATAAAATATAAATATGACATGAATTAGGATGTTTGTTCAAAAGTTAAAATCGAAAAAGGAGCTTAAAAGGATCAAAATAAATTTTAAAAAATACACTGAAAGAGAGAATGAGGACACAACAACACAAAAATATGCTTTTATACTATAAATTGCTAGACCTATGTGATCTATTTGTATAGAACCATTTAGATATCGTCCCTTTGTTGCTTCTACTACTGCTAGGTCGGAGAAAGATGGGTAGAGAAGAACATTTCTTTGTACTACAATCGAGACCATGTGAAGTTTAAAGTCGGACAACTTCTTTGTTATTCTTTGTTATAATCAATCAAGTCTGGAACATTGGAGAAGGAACTAAAACTTTCGTATAAATAAGTCTTGAGTTATCTCATTTCAAATAAGGATCGTTTTTTCCCATAAACATTTTAGATTTGTATACCATGATGTGTTGAAGTCTTAAGCTACTCTCCTCTAAGGCACTTAACTTACATCTATTGGCTAAAGATCTAGTCACATTTTAAGAATTCGCTGTGATTGCTAAAAGACTGGAGACGTGTATCGGAACCTAAGGACCTACGAGGAATGTATAATAAAGTCCTTGGTACGTTTTTTCTAGCTTTTAATAGTATAATGGTACAGCTTTTCGAAGTTCATAACTAACAGCCGCATGCATTGAATTGTAAAACTTTATACGCTTCTTAATATATAATACAATCTTTAATTCCCTTCACACATATACTTGATTGAAAGGAGTTTCGAAAGAAAAATTCTTCTTTGAAGGGAATAAACAACAGCTTAAATTACCTTCTTTCTCGATATTCTTTTACTTATTTATCAGTATTTACAAAGCGAGTCAAACTGTCAAACAACAAGTATGTTTATATATGCCGTCGGTGTAAAAGATTCATTAAATAAAATTCGCAATACGGAAACGAAAAAGTAAAAAAAGTTACAAATTAAAGTTCATTACAACTTTTGTAATTTTCAGAGAAAAAGGATATGTTTTTATTATTACAACAGGCAATTAAATTAACTTCAAATGTAAAGAAAAGAGTTTAGTTTATTAAAAACTAAGGGTAAAGTTGACGTATTTTTCGATTCTGTGGCGATACAATATTCGCCATTAAGATGTTAATTTAACATGGAATTAATTCCAATTTTCATATATTTTTTTTCCAGAATTATCTCCTTTTTTGGTCCCTTTTTGGAGACAACTTTTTCTTTTAAGGGACTTCGTTTCTAGTCCTTACTATTTTGTAGAGAATAAAATGAATTGAAATGAAAAAAAGAAGATAAATAAAGTGAATATAATGTAGTGAAAGGCACGATGTTTCCCAGTTTTAACTCCCTGATTGTATTAGGCAGTATAGCTCTATTAAGGTAGAATCTGAAGCCTTATTTAACGAATAAATTTGAACGTTTTAGTCAAGGTTCTGGGTAATTATCGTCCGTTGCAAGAGCCTCATAAAAATTTCTTTTTCCTAAACACATTTAAAAGGATGGAATTTATACTTCGACCTATTTGTAGATTCTGTACTTTTGCTTCCATTTTTTCATTTTAAGTTGTAATTCGATCGAAATGGAATTAAGTTTCATTTTCAGTATTTACCGCTCTATATGTAAAATTAAGCAACCAATACACCGACTTTCTAATTGCATCTCTGTGTTTATTTTTTTTAAATTCGACAAAGCTACTTATAACCTTTTTCGATATGTGTCCAACACTTCTTGTATTATTATTTTGTAAACAAGGGAAAAGTCGTCATCAATCGTGACGAGTCGATCATTCACGGATTGAAATTCTCATATCGAAATCGATTAAAACGCTTTTCAACCGATCGTGCAAACGGTCGCCTAGACGCATATGAACGTTTTTTTTAAGTTCCATTACGTTACGTCATGTTCACCTTTTTTACATTCCGTTACATCACGTGTACATACGTATGAACGTTTTTCTTACGTTCCATTACGTTACGTCACGTTTACTTTCTGTTACGTCGCGTCACGATACGTTACGTTCGCTTTTTTACGTTTCATTATGTTACGTACCGTTTACTTTTTTTAAATAGTAGAAGTTTTTAAGCCTGCACAGCACTCAAATTAAATAAATTTATTATTTCTAAGAATTTTATGGACGAACCTTTCCAAGCAGATAATACTCTGGTGTATCACTTATTTTCTCTAATCAAATATATATAAAAGGCACTACACGCTTTATGGATCTAGCGAATTATGTCTCTATACTGCTTACGTCTGTTCAGGTCAAAAAGATGTGTCTTTGCCGATTTCTACCAGCAAAAGAAGCTTCATATATCAAAATAATGGTCCATATAAAAAGTCTGCGCGGTTTTTTGCAAACGAGGTTATGTTAAGTGTTTGTTGGGATTGGAAGAGAACTGTCCATTATTTGATGCAAACCGGTGAAAGCGTCAATTCGATCCTATACTGCACACAACTGGACCGTTTGAACGAAGCAATCCGGAAAGAGCGACCAGAATTGACCAACAGAAAGGATATTCGGTTCTATCATGACAGTGTGCGGCCACACACATTTTTGATGACTCAGGACAAATTGTCTGAACTTGGTTAGGAAGTTTTAAAGCATCGACCTGGACCTTGTACTACTGTCTGACTACCATTTGTTTCGGTCTCTACAAAGCTCTCTTAATGGTAAAAAAATCGGCCGATCAAAGCACCGCTGAAAATTACTTTGACGATAAACCGTAAAAGTTCTATATCGATAGAATTATGAAGCTACTCGAAAAATGGCAAAAGGGCATAAATAATGATGACCGATATGTTCTTGTTTAAAATTGATTTTCAATAAAGAAAATAAATTTGTTCAAAAATGTATCAAAAAAAACCGCGGCGAATTTTTGTATACTCCAATACATTGTAGTAATAAGGAGTTTATATAGGTATTTTGTTGTCCTCTACCAAAAAAATTTCCTATTTATTTTTGCGAATTCGTCTACTGATAAGAAATATCGCAAGACCATTGGCTAAGAATGGCCATTATCTCGAGTAATATTTCTTATATTATATTTCCTTAAAAATTAATTATTATGCTAGAAATTTTTTTTTTTTTTTTTTCATAAACGTTACAAAATGAAAATCACAAATTTAACTAAAACTGATAAAAACAAATTCTTATTTAAGACCATGTACTTTCACCTTTTTATCACAATCCTAACTTTTCTTTACTTTTTTTTCCTTTGTTTTGTTTTTTTTTTTTTCGTCTTTTGTATACGATTCCTGTTCCTATTGTATTTAACTTAACTTTTGCAAACTAAAGCTATAAACAAGACAATATGCCTTTTAGGTATCTTTCGTATGTAAATATGTGTATATCTCTCTGTTCTATAAAAAAAAAAAAGAGAAAGAAAATTTACTGCTAGGCAACATGACCCGGTGCTAATAAAATGAAAAGGTAACGAACATACATAAGTAAGAAACAAAATTCTTTCGTTAACGTTAAACATAAAAAAATCATACTTGTTTTCTACAAAAATCCTCAAAAAAAAAAAAAAAAAAAAAAAAAAAAAAAAAAAAAAAAAACAAGAGAGTACAGAAGTATTATTAAATCAAAGTAAAAAACTGGAAGATTGAAAAGAAAATAAAAACCGGAAAGAGGAAAAGAAGATGAAAGAAAAAAAAAGAAAGCATTTGAACTTTTTAAAAAACAATAAGATTTTAAATGAAGACTTTACCTGATAAAAACTTAAAAATGAAAAGACTTTCGTTTAGACGCGTATAAAGGATATAAGATGAAAAAACACAAATACTTACGAAACTTCTCCAAACGGTGCAAAAGCTTCACGTAATTGCTGGGTTTCGATTTCTGAACTAAGATCACCTACAAAAATATGAAATTGCTCTGAAAAGATATAAGAAAATTAAAGATACAAATTAGAAGGGGTCTTGACATATTATTTTGTATATTATTGTTAGTGTTAATCTTAAATAAGTAAATAAGTAAGTGTCTTATACCCTTAAATTTATTTATAAAACAATTTTAAGGAATTATCTTCATTGCTGGGAATCCAGCCAACTCATTGAGTGACTAGCTATGTTAAGAAGCCTAAAATGACTTATGGATATTGAAGCAACAATTTTAAGGTTATGTTAAATTGCCTTTTTAGCTGTTGTCGGCCTTACGCAGTTTGATACTAAAATCAGTTGCTTAAAAACTAACAACACAATATCTTTACGTCCCATATCCCTTTATTGAACTATGAGAAATTCTCCGGAATGTCCTCCATTTCGCATTTTGGTATTTCAACCAATTTTAGAAAGTCTGCCATATATTGCGTCAAAAGACATTTGTCGAAGATTATATAGATATTAAAAAGAGATTTACAATAGAAATCAGATTTTTTCTCTTGTCCGGAAATATGACATACATTTGAAATTTCTATTTATAGAAAAAATTAATTGTTAATAACATATATAGAGAAACATAAAAAATTTTAATGAAACAAGACTCTCCGAAAATTTGGCTGATCTCAAAGTTGGCGGCAGTAATCCGGATAATGAATAATATTATTGCAGTACATTCTTACAGCTAGTATGCTTATACGCTAAAGAGGATTTTCCTGTCTCAAATTGAAACTTCCTTTCAAGCATTAATAAATAAATTCGAAGATTAGTGAATGGTAATACTTTCGGTGTATGTAAGTAAGGCTACTTCTAAATGATTTAATTTTGCACTTGCTTAAAATCAAATCGATAAATTTTTAAAAGTTCTTCCGTCAAAGCACTTCCATAAATTAAAGTTTTTGTAAACTATAAACTATAAACTTTCGGACAAAATTAGTATGTATATCTTTCATAACGGCTATTTCTGAATGTCACAAGCGATATAGCGAAACTATATACTTATATACCGTAGAACACAATATAAACTCTTTCGTTAAAACAAAATATTTTGTGAAATTAATATAAANCGTCAGTCAGTTAAAAACTTTCTTATATCCTTCAACGAAGGGTAGCGTTGTACTAATTATGTCACAGTGCTCGCAATAATAAGAATTGGCGTTGTATATATATATATATATATATATATATATATATATATATATATATGTTTAAAAATACTTATGTTTGTCTCCTGCAATATGTTATAGGTCGGTTTAATCAGTTTCGTTAGTTCTCTATCGCTCTATTGTGCCTCATTGAAATTAGAAAGGATACGTGAAATGATAACCTTCTGTAGTTTATTCGCTAAATTATTTTGAAAATTAACGACAAAGAGTGGGTCGAGAAATCGACTCAAAAACCAACGAAAGTTTCAGATAATTAGAAATAGATCGAATACAACGTCGGCCCTCTGTGGCTCTATTGGGTCTTATTGAAATTAGAAATGGAACGTTTTGCATGTAACGTTCTTCGTTTTGTTCCATAAATCGGTTTGAAAACGAAGGACAAAAACCGTCCCCAAACCGACCCACATACGAACGAAAGTTTCTAATAATTAGAAATACATCAAATACATCATCAGATCTCCATCGCTCTATTGCGTATCATTGAAATTAAAAATAATACCCTTTGCACGTAACATCCTTCGTTTTGTTCCATAAATCAGTTTGAAAATGAAGAACAAAAAGCGTCCCCAAACCGACCCATACAAACAAATGAAGTCTTACAGCAACATTGTTGCGATTATAATAAATAAATTCTTACACTATTTAATATATAGAGTCTTCAGTTAATAAGTACCAATGACCGCCATAAGCAACCACCCCTTCCGCCACCACCCTTAAAAAAAGTATTTGTAACTTTGGAAAAAAAACCAAGAAGTTCTAATCTCACTCCGTCATCCAAACTGTAATCCGCTTTTCTGCATACGTTGCGTGTACCTTTATGTAAAGAACGAAAAGTGCAACAAAAGCTTTACAGTACGCATTTATTGTAATCCTCAGTAGTTCATAAACTAAGTATTAAAATTACATTTGAGTTTTCTTTTTGTTGCTCCCCATAGTTTGTTCAACGGTTTAAATCATTAATACTATGTGCTAAATAGTTCGAAACGTACTCTATTTAATATTTATAATGATTAAATTTCTTTCAGTATAAAAAAAAAAAAGAAAAAAAAAATTTGTAAGAAAAAAGAAAAATAAAACTTTAAACAGTTTGAGGTTACAACAACAACAACAAGAACAACCATAAATATATGGATAAAGCAGAGATTTTCAAAAAAAAAAAAAAAAAAAAAAAAAAAAAAAAAAAAAAAAAAAAAAAAAAAAAAGAGCTTCCTTTTATTCATCATACAAAGTTTATGTATACACGCAACTCTATGTATACGTAAAACTCTAACACCTAGTGTCGATACGGGAAAGTTAAAGAAGAACTTAACCGTCTTGCCCTACAAATCGAGGAACACGCATAAAGTTTCAATAGAATATTCTTAATGAGTTAATTAAGTCTGCTGTATTTCTTTAAAATATTGGCAGCTCATACTGTCAGTGTTTACCTGAAGACTATCGTGCACGTATAACATACAACTTTTTTATGTATGTATGCATGCATGCAAAAGTATGCATTAACATACGGATATAAATTTATCGTTAGTTTCTTACCGGTAAACTCAACGGCAACAATAACAACAACAACAACAGCAACAAGAACAGTAGCAGTCGTCTACTTTACCATGTAATTCATTCTATTTAGTTATATTTTCCTGTTTCTAAAGCTCTAACTTATACACACACACGCACACGCACACATAACACCATCCCTTTGTCCCTTTGTAGATTGAGACTATATTGCAATGTTTTATATATAAAATTATAAATATAGATTCTCTTTAGAAACCAACTGACATTTGCATTTTACTTTATTTCAAACTAATTCTACTACTACTACTACTACTTAGTATGAGAAATTGTTGTTGTTCTTTCCTTTTTATGGCTTACGCATGCATATAAGTACTTTTTTCTTAGTCTTCTTTTTTTAGTCTTTTTTTTTTTTTTTTTTTTTTCTTCCATACAAGTTTATATGTGATGTGTTAGTATGCGTTCATTAAAGTCGGAAATACGTATTTTCTTCGTATTTACCCTACAACTTTATTGTAACATTTTAGTATAAAAAGGTATGATTTACGTTAAGCAAAACTCTCTATAAAGGGCAAACGACGAGCTATTGTTTGTTGTAGTTGTAGTTACTGGAAAAGATGGTTTATTTTAGCAAATGTTATTACGTACATACGAACGTACGTACGTACATATTAATAGAGAATTTTATTACCTATATATTCAGGTGAAAATTCAAAGTATGTTTCTTGTAATATATTGTAAAGAGCTGAAAAGCTCAAAGCAGCACTAAATATTTTATTAATGATACACAACATTTTAATATAATGTCAGAGTGTTGTCGTTATAGTAACGCATTAGTAAAATCCATAATAAAATGAATTTTTTTATTACCAGATTAAAAGAAGTAATAAATTTATCAGTTTTCTCATATCATTTCTATCGTATTAGAGAAGATCTTCTAGAATCTATGGAGACTTGAGATGTGATGAACTTGAAATTTTTTCTTGACTTTTCATTTATTTATCTTACACTCATTTTATCGCTCTTCAGTGTATACTGTAAACCGGTTAGAAAATTAGATCTGCTCCAGAACTTATGACTCTCCCCCTCTCTCTCTCGCTTAAGGGCTTATCATGTATGCATGAATCAAAATTGAAAAACCCTTAAGATTTTTTGGCGATAAATTGAAGCCCATTTCTAAACTTATAAATTAGTGAAACAATATTGATTAAGAATTGATGTTTTTTTTTGATGCCCTTTATATGTTTCGTTTTTATTTTATGGTCAGTAAAACTCACCTTCTTTGATCTATTGTTTGATCTATCCAAGCCATAGCCAAGCTTGGCCATCGTGGGAAATTCAAGAATAAACGACACAGGCTTATATTAATAATTTTACGCTCATTATCTGTGTATTTACTTGAGTGAACGTTAAATAATGCCGGCTGCCAAGACAAGAAGCGTTAATTATCACCCTTTAGGATGCGTAAGAATTTTCAGCATATTTAGAGGAAAGCCCCTAAGATCAATCAAGTATTTAAATTCGTATCAATTTTGAGAGAACTACTGCCAACGCTAAACTTCTCGAAAGACAGTTAGTACTCTCAAACGTCAGCATATAACTGGAGCTCTGAGTCCCTTAATCTTTCAATTATTTTACAGATTAGAAAACAGTAATTTAATCAACATATAGATGAATAAATCACAACAAACTGTTACTATTTTTCTATATAGATAGCCATTATCCCACGCTTCTAAAGCACTCTTTGTTTAAGTGCTGCTTTTTAATTTCCTGTTAGGAATGAAAATTCGCAACTCTGTACTAAAATGATTATATAGAAAAGAATTCTTTCTTGAAAAACAAGAAAAATCTTCTGATCTATCATCCGACTCCTCTATGGAAAATTTTGTTGAAAAACAAGAAACATCTTTGGATCTTTGGTCTGACTCCTCTACGGGAAATTTTTTTGAAAACCAAGAAATTTCTTCCGATCTCCTGTCTGAGTTCTCTTTACTAACTAGAAACATCTTCCGGTCTATTTTGTAACTTCTCTATGGGAATTTTTGTTTGAGAAACCAGAAATATCTTCCGATCTTTTGTCTGACTCCTCTAAGGGAATTTTTTTTTAAAAAACAAGAAACTATCCTCTATGGGAAATTTTGTTGAAAAGCAAGAAACATTTTCGGATCTTTGGTCTGACTCCACTACAGGAAATTTTTTTTTGAAAAACAAGAAACTTCTTCCGGTCTGCTGTCTGAGTTCTCTATGGGAAATTTTTTTGGAAAAAACAAGAAACATCTACCGATCTACTGTATGACTTCTCTACGGGAAAATTTTTTAAAAACTGGAAACATCTTCCGATCTATTGTTTAAGTTCTCTACGGGAAATTTTTTTGGAAAAAACAAGAAACATCTTCCGATCTACTGTCTGACTTCTCTGTAGAAGATTTTTTTGAAAAACACGTAACATCTGGCCTATCGTCGGATTGTTCTAAGGGACAATTTTTTGAAAAACAAGTAACATCTGATCTTTCTTCTTACTCTTCTATAGAAATCCTTTTTTTTTATAAACAAGAAACATCTGATCTGTCGTCGAATCTTCTAAGGGACATTTTTTTGAAAAACGAGAAATATCTTTCAGTCCATTGTTTGACTTCTCGAAGGCAAAATTTTTTACAAACAAACGGATACAAATGTTGTTTGTTCACTATTTTTGCTGTCAACGAGAAAATGCTTATGTTTTAAGGGATACTAGCCCGCGCACAATACCTATAAATCTAAAATATTCCACAAAGAATTATTAACGTTTTTAAAAATGTTCTCTTGGTCGTGGAGCGAATCAGCTGAAATAGATAAATCCAAAAGATAAAAGAAAGTCCGTTAAACGATTTTCTAAGAAAATGTATCAATTTATACTTTAGATGATTGGTGTAAACCCTTATAGTTGCTATTTGATTGATTGTGGCCCATGACATGCAAACAATAAACCCCCACAATATCATACACACACAATAAATCAAAAGCTAAAACATTGTTCTCAGTACCGAGTAATCCGCAATCGAAAATGTAAAATTCAACGATTAACGAAGAGGCGCTCATACCACTTAGCTTTTATTTGCTTAAAAGTGAGCTAGATTCCTTCCAAGCTACATATAACTTGACTGCTGCTTAGCTTCTTTGATATTCGTATACGTATTATTCCTCGGTATCATTCATAATAACAATATGTCTGCGTAGTATCACTTACATATAAAACAGATACCAATCACTTGTAATGAAATCAGTTACTTTAATTTGAAACCCAAGACACATCAGCACACAAACACACATCAGCACACACACACACACACACTCAAACAATCACGTTTAACTGTCAGTAATTTGTGTTTAAAACCAATAATTTTATCTCTATCTATACATTGATACAAAAAGTCTAAAGGGATTCTTTTCTATGCAGTCATCCCCCAAAAATAATTTGCCTAAAAAAAAAACCAAAAAGAGAAAAAGAAAAGTTTTTTGGTTAGAAGAAAGCCAACATGAAAACACACAGTTACACCTATTTAATGATAATATCAGAATATTTTGTAATTTTTCTATGAGTTTCAAGAAAATTTATTTTGACTGTTAGCAAGATAGGCTGACAGACAGACAGACAGACAGACAAGCAGGAATTCGTGTGTAAAGTACGTTTACAACTACANCAAATATAACTTAATTCATTGAAATGATTCAAATTTTCCGTAGGATCTATATGTACTCATACTAAAACAGTTCACTGAGCTCTTTACAGTCATAACTTAAAAACAAATATGACTGCTTTCTGCTTTCAACAGAAAGACTCTTAACAACAGAAAACCGGAACAAATTCAATCTCTACAACGTTAAGAAAATTCCTAAAATCTTTTTACTAATGAAACAACGGTTGCTATGGATAAGAGTTTAAAACTTTTTAAAAACCATTTACTTTCCACTTATACACACATGTCTATGCGGTTGCTGTGTCTTCTTTCTGCTTTAATTGTTAAAATGCATGCATTTGCATCAAGTGAAATAAACGAAGTATAAACACGCACACATACACACACACATACATTCATTTTCTCTACTGAAGAAAACTGTATATAAGAAAATCAAAAAGAAAATTAATCAAGAAGTTCATAAGCTTCTGCATTTGCATATAGCTACACACGTTATAAATGTTATAAACGCTTAGTTTTTTTGTGTACGCATACAAAAAGAACACACACACACGTATATATATATATATGTACATATGTACAAACAGAACGTCAAACGCTTTAGGTAAAAATGACTTTCGCACCAACACATCCATGAAACAATACAACTACTTTTCGTTCATGTATATGTATGTATGTGAATAGGTATTATTTTTGTTTTTATTTATTTATTTTTTTTTTAACTTTTTATATAATTTTACGAATATATATTTTCGTGAATTTTATTTGAAGTGTAATAAAAGTTAGTTAAGAAATTTTATTTATTTCATTTTATACTGCAGCGATATGAATATTAAGATATACTTTTACATTTACAATGGAATTGTCGTCTCTTTAGCAAAAATATAAAAAAAAAAAGAAGGAAATTCGAAATGAATTTTTGTTGAAATGTAAAATTCCAATGGAAAACTAAACTTAATTTATTTTTTAGTACAATTTCTTTCCTTTTTTTTTTTTATTAGAGCATTTGGAATAAAAGGAAAAAGCAATAATGCTTTAGCAGAGTATTTGATAAACTTACTAATGTCGAACATGATTTAAGATATTTCAATAAAATAAGATTTAGAAAAGATGGGTTTCATAATATCTGCGTTCTCAGTCAAACGTATGTTTAAGGTAAACGTTTGATTGCTAAAATTTCATTTTTTTTTTTTGCGGAAAAATGACATTAAACTGCTCTCGACGAATTGCTTTAGAAAGTAGAATTGGAAACAGAGTTCTCTTTTTGTCCTTATACAGTTAAATAGTTCAAAAGACATTTTTTTGAGACTTTTATCCGCCTATCCAGATTTTATCATGTGCGTTTTTTGGATTTGACTAGAGTAGGGTGACTCTTACTTGTTGGATTAGTTCTCTGTAAATCTATAGAGTTATCCATTTTATAATTTTGTAGAAAATGCATATAAAAAACATGTTTGAGATTTGAATTAAATTTCTTTTTCAATACATATTGTTCGATCGTTGCCTTTATTTATCCGGTACAACGTCATTCAAATGTCCCTCCAAAGTACATCCTACAGAACTGAATTGCTTTGAGGTAATTTTCTATGATTCGTCGGCCAATAATGAGCTATAGCTGGCCTATAATTGGACAGATGTTCATTTTCAAAAATTTTGCGAAGCACCCGCAACGCAAAGTGCCATACAGTGATCCCGACTGTTGACGCCACTGAATAATTCAATCCGTTGCAGGACAGGGTCGTAATTAACGGGAGTTAATGACTAACACTTACTATGAATATCAGGCCAAAGTCAACAGTTGCATTTAATAATTCCCACAACTTTCATATCAAAAACAGTTCGTAATCATTCGGGAAAAGAGCTGTGTTAGCCGTGTAATTGATAAATTGAGATTTTCTTCGACACTTTCAACAATAGCACCCATATCTTCGATTGAGCTCGCGTTTCAATTATGTGTAGGCCTAAACAAATCAGTTATGGAACCAGTTTCTTCTGATTTCTTCACAGTTTTACCTGGTTAGAATGCACGAAATGTGCCTATTACAGAATCAGTATTTTTATAGCAAGTTTTTAATAATTTAACACATTCAGTAATTATTAAACGATCTATATTATAAAATGGCACATATTATACTAATCATACTATTCCCTGGATGGCAGTTTTATTTTAGATATGTTATTAAAAAAAGGTTACCAAATCCGGGCCATGAAAGGGATGAGCCAGGTTCTTTTTTATTTTTTTTTTTAGGTAAGGAAGGCATAGGTCCGTAATATACTGTTAGAGCTTGATTGCAAGAGGATTAATTTCATTCATTTTGTTCGGTGAAGTTCTTTTGTTTTGAATAGCCTTTTCTTTTGAATTCTTGTAGATTTCAATTTATCCATTTGTAGATTCTTTTACAAGCCTCTTCTGCTAAATCGTTTAAAGTACAGTACGGTACAGTGCAGTGAAGTACGGTAATCTTATATATATATTTAAGTTTATGCAACTAGATTCTGGCAACAGTTTTTTTTTCCCATTCCGCGTACGTCTTAATGCCTGCAGTTGTAAGTGTACATTGCCTCACTCACTATATATGCTTTAAATAAGAAAGAAGATACATGGCTATTTGAACATTGCTTTTCCAAAGAATCAAAAAAATAGATAAATACCCAGATTTTTTGTTAATACATGTTGTGCCATTCAATCCTCTCATTTTGCCATTCGGTCACTTCCTTGGGCCATTCAGCCATATTTTAACTTTATTCACTACCTTGTGTCCTTCATTCACTACATTGTGCCATTCAGTCCTCTCATTTTTCATTCGGTCACTTCCTTGGGCCATTCAGTCATATTTTGGCTTTATTCGCTACCTTGTGCCCTTCATTCACTACATTGTGCCATTCAGTCTTCATATTTTGACTTTATTCACTACATTGTGCCCTTCATTCACTACATTGTGCCATTCAGTTTTAGCTAATAAATACAACTCTGTTTTAAACCAAATTCAGAGAGAAGGATAGTACCCACTCCCATTAAGACAAGATAGTAAGAGCTGTTGTTTCTAAAGCTATAGATGCTATAATTATTACTAAAATTAAATATAAGACGCTCACAACAAGCTTCCGTCGGACGTACTGTAACTACTAGAGGAAAATTTCTATGGAATGTTTGCACATGATTCACGACTTGATACAAGCTTAATGTTCATATCACGGGCAACTAGCTTATAAGAAGAGATTAAGAATATATAATACTTTACCACAAATTCTAAGCAGTAAATTTCTTTAAATTGAAAAATGCGACTTGATAATGTTTTTCGTGTTGGGAAATTCAAATTATTATTATTATTATTATTATTATTATTATTATTGTTGTTTAGTTTTACGAAATGCGGAATATATATTCTACATCAAAGTATGTCATTTATTATCAATATATCTAGAGTTTTCACATCATTTTATATCCATTTATTACTTATCATTTCATTCAATTTAAGTGAGAAAAAGAAACTATTTTCTATATATTTTTTTTTTTTTTTTTTTGTAAATTCATTTTGGGTCTTTCAATCGCAATGCGTGACAAAAAATAAAACGAGTGATTTTATACTTTTCTTTGATGATGAAAAACATGTCTTTGCATGCATATGCCCAACCAAGTATAAGTGTATTTGTAAGTGTAACGACATCAGTTTTATGTGTGTAAATTGTGCTCTTTGTTTGCAAAAAGAAAGAAAGAAAAAAAAGAAGCGGTTGTGCTGACTATCGCTACTGTTGAATTGTGTGCGTATACACATATCTTGGATTTCTTATATACTTAACTTACATTATCGTTCGTAAAAGAAATTTTAAACTTGTTTCCTTAGCATGCTTTTACTCTACAATGAATTACAATGAACTCATATAGCAGAAGACATATACTTTTCGTTGGTTTGATATAAAGATTTTTGTTTTTTCTCTTTTTCATATTTTTTTTTTTTTTTTTTTGGTATTTTATTGTATGTATAATTCATAATTTTGTTCTGCTTCTTTTTCTTCGTCTTATTTTTCATGGTTTGCAATTTCCTTTTAAGTTTCATTTGTGTGTATGTAATTGTGTTTATGTGACTGTATGTGTCTTTTTACCCGAAATTACTTGATTCTCATTTCTTTGGCACAAAAGGAAAATTCTATCGTTATTTAAACTTTTCCTTTTTTTTTTTATTCGCTTTCCTATAGAAGTTTTTTAAACTGCTTAAGTGATGAATTAATTTTTGCTTTATTTTAATAGAAATTTTGTTACGGTTACGACCAAACATAAATGGATTTGAATTTTCCTGTTTCTCTTTTGAGGAAACAAACAAAGACAGAGAATGAGAGAATGAGAGAGAGAGAGAGAGAGAGAGACAGAGACAGAGAAAGGAAGAGAGAGCAAGAGATATGTGATTCTTTTTATTCAAAGTTCAAGAGATTATTTGAATTAATTATATTTGATATTATTTTTATGCCCATCACCGAAGGTAAGGGGTCTGTCCGTCCGTCCATTTGTATAATGTTCGTAGTAAGCATTCTCTCAGCCGCAAAGATAAAGATATCGGTTTCAAATTCGGAAGTGCTTCTATATACGTTGCTATGAAAAGTGAGCCAAATAGATCAAAGGCCACGCCTACGGTATAAGCTAAAAGCACGTCTGTTTTCTGGCTGTATTGCCCTAGCTGTTTTCCATGGCATTCCAAGGCTGGCTGCATTCTACGGTATTTCCTACAAAAAAAAATCTGCCACGCCCGCGTATTAAAATTGAGTTTTTTCCCTTTTTTTAAGATAAAGGTGGTTGACATAAAAAATTTTTCAATTTCCAAAAATAAAAAAAAAAGTTTTCAATGTTCAAAAGTTCAAAGTATGGTGCTCCGAATCCAAGAAGTGGGCCGGATTTAGTAAAATCCTAAAGTCGGAGAGCTAGACCCAGGTGCCGAATATAATTTTCTTATTTGTTTTCATTTCATACTGATTTTTTCCGTACCCTTTCAATGCGAAATACTTTTTTAAAAATCGTGCAATAAGGAGAGTCCAATTTAAGATATCATTCAAGTTTCTCAATAAAAGTTAAAGTCAATTCATAACATGACAATAAGTTGACAACACTGTATTGATATCAACTTGCGTTTTTCTTCTTTTTTTTTTTAAGTTTATTAAAAATTATTACCTATCATTAAGCAAATTGCAAAAGTTTATACTGATTATTATGTTATACAGACAAAATCAGTTAAATTTTTACGATTGACTAATTTTCAAATAGTTCTAAGCACATATTAGTTGCAAATTTATGGTGAAAGTAAATCGAGTTCCGTCAGTCAGTTAAAAACTTTCTTATATCCTTCAACGAAGGGTAGCGTTGTACTAATTATGTCACAGTGCTCGCAATAATAAGAATTGGCGTTGTATATATATATATATATATATGTTTAAAAATACTTATGTTTGTCTCCTGCAATATGTTATAGGTCGGTTTAATCAGTTTCGTTAGTTCTCTATCGCTCTATTGTGCCTCATTGAAATTAGAAAGGATACGTGAAATGATAACCTTCTGTAGTTTATTCGCTAAATTATTTTGAAAATTAACGACAAAGAGTGGGTCGAGAAATCGACTCAAAAACCAACGAAAGTTTCAGATAATTAGAAATAGATCGAATACAACGTCGGCCCTCTGTGGCTCTATTGGGTCTTATTGAAATTAGAAATGGAACGTTTTGCATGTAACGTTCTTCGTTTTGTTCCATAAATCGGTTTGAAAACGAAGGACAAAAAGCGTTCCCAAACCGACCCACATACGAACGAAATTTTCTAATGATTAGAAATACATCAAATACGTCATCGGATCTCCATGGCTCTATTGTGTCTCATTGAAATTAAAAATGATACGCTTTGCACGTAACGTTCTTCGTTTTGTTCCATAAATCGGTTTGAAAATGAAGAACAAAAAGCGTCCCCAAATCGACCCATACAAACAAATGAAGTCTTACAGCAACATTGTTGCGATTATAATAAATAAATTCTTACACTATTTAATATATAGAGTCTTCAGTTAATAAGTACCAATGACCGCCATAAGCAACCACCCCTTCCGCCACCACCCTTAAAAAAAGTATTTGTAACTTTGGAAAAAAAACCAAGAAGTTCTAATCTCACTCCGTCATCCAAACTGTAATCCGCTTTTCTGCATACGTTGCGTGTACCTTTATGTAAAGAACGAAAAGTGCAACAAAAGCTTTACAGTACGCATTTATTGTAATCCTCAGTAGTTCATAAACTAAGTATTAAAATTACATTTGAGTTTTCTTTTTGTTGCTCCCCATAGTTTGTTCAACGGTTTAAATCATTAATACTATGTGCTAAATAGTTCGAAACGTACTCTATTTAATATTTATAATGATTAAATTTCTTTCAGTATAAAAAAAAAAAAGAAAAAAAAAATTTGTAAGAAAAAAGAAAAATAAAACTTTAAACAGTTTGAGGTTACAACAACAACAACAAGAACAACCATAAATATATGGATAAAGCAGAGATTTTCAAAAAAAAAAAAAAAAAAAAAAAAAAAAAAAAAAAAAAAAAAAAAAAAAAAAAAGAGCTTCCTTTTATTCATCATACAAAGTTTATGTATACACGCAACTCTATGTATACGTAAAACTCTAACACCTAGTGTCGATACGGGAAAGTTAAAGAAGAACTTAACCGTCTTGCCCTACAAATCGAGGAACACGCATAAAGTTTCAATAGAATATTCTTAATGAGTTAATTAAGTCTGCTGTATTTCTTTAAAATATTGGCAGCTCATACTGTCAGTGTTTACCTGAAGACTATCGTGCACGTATAACATACAACTTTTTTATGTATGTATGCATGCA
>KK351107.1:545933-565925 GCA_000671755.1 Glossina brevipalpis
GTTTTTCATCGCAACTTCGTTAGTGACTTGGCATACTTTTATTTTTATTTGAAATAGCTGCCGACAAGTCTAAAAACTCCTTACCGAAGAAATATTTTATTGATATCCTATAAATCGGATACAGCTTTCGAGGAGAAGTGGTTAGAAGTCTCTCTAAGTTATACTTCAAAAAGTTTTCTGATACGGGTCTTACAAAAGAGGCAACCAATAAGAGCTTTTATGAGCTATTTTTTTTATGAAATCCGTCTGATATCTTTAGAGCTTTATTTTCAATAGTTTCTTCATTTTATTAAAAGGCACAAAGCAACGACTACACTTATAACGTTTACGATAGTGTTTTGGAGGAACTGTACCTACGTTTTTTATTCTTTGTTTTTTCTTTACTATTTTATTTGGTGACAATAGTTTCTTTTTTTTATCTGACTCAGCATTCAAGTGATATCTCTCCTATAGGTGCAGCACGTTGACAGAAAGATTCGTTTACGATAATGTTTTGAAGAAACTGTTTTCTTTATTATTTTATTTCGTGATTGGAGGATCCTTTTTTCCTTTTTTTATCTGATTGAACATTCAAGGGATATCTTCCATATACATGTAACACGATGATGGCCAGAATTAAATGGAAGAGGAAAAAATAATTAATCGAATTTCCGAAGTCAGAGAAATATTGTAACCCGTAAATAGCTCAGTTAATGGGAAGCAATTGCATTGAAATCTTGGTTAAATCTACTGCTAAATAGGCTCTCTTTCAATTCGATAACTATTTCTTATTAAAAACACAGCGACAGAAAATAAACCCAAACTCTAAATTATTTCTTAGCATTGTAAAAAAAAAAGTCATAATTACGATCTTAAAATTTGTGTTTATAAAAAAAAAATTAACTTTAATTTCCGTTTGCATTAAGAGCCCCGAAGACAACATAAAGTATTTGAACGGCAATAATTTACGCAAATAAATTAACATCATTTCGTTCATTTATAATAGAATTTAATGAAGTCTCGGTTGTGTTAATGCTTCACTTTGCTTTCCTCAAATTTCAAAAACCGTAAACAATCTTCTATACAAACATTATAATGGCAACCACATCCCGATGTCTTTTATAATTTGATTATAAAATTATTAAACAGCTATAGGCGGCGGGAGTATTACGAAAGCAGGTAACAAGCAAGCAAGCAAGCAAGCAAACTGAAAAGACACATTATCATTATTTTGGTTGTTATCCTTGTAATAAAAGCAGGTGACAATGATGTTTACATTGCCGTTGCTGACTGAGCTTCTTAAGAGGTAACATCTTTATATTATTATGTATCTGTTATGGCAACCACTTATGTTTTTGTCTAACTTTCTGGCATACATAACAGGATCAAAAATTACCTGGAAATATAATCTAAAAGTTACAAACACAGATTTCATGACTTAATAATTTTGGTTGTTAGGATTCTTTAAGCCGCCCGCCAGCTAAACATTTCGACATTTTTTTTTTTTTTTTACTTTTAGAATATTTACCACCACCGCACTTCATCCCAATGTTGTAGCTTATGTTGTGTTATTTTGATATTTTCATTCTTCTTTATAAGCTTTTGTATTTTTTTGTATTTTTTCGTTTTTTTTTTTTTTTATTTTTTCTTGTTTTCTTGTTTTTTTTTTCTTTTGCACATTTTTCAATTCGTTTGAAATGCTTAGCTTGTGTATGCATATGGTGTACTGCAGACTCATTAGGGCTCATATAAATTCTAATGAGATTCAGTTACTGTTAAAGGAGAGGTTGTGTTCTATTTAAAAGTTTTTTTTTTCTTCTTTTTCTTCCATTTCCCTTGTTACCTCCGCTGTTGTTGTTGTTGTTGTTGTTTATTTGCTAAAGGTTTTTTTTTACGTTTTATTTATTTATCAAGAAAATTTCAGCTTTTATTTAAGTCAATGTCGCTTTTTTACTTGTTTTTCTCCCTTTTCTTTCTTTATTTTTGCTTTCCATGCTTCATTAAAAATTTGAACAATTTCTGTGCTCATATATACGTACATAAATACGTACGTATATATACTTGTTTCGAGTAACAGAGTAATAGGAAAAAATTTCTTTTTTTTTTCCTTCTTTTTTTCTACAATTTTTATTTATCTTTCTTGCTTCAATTAGTATTAACTGAATGAATAGTAAATTGCTTGTGACTGGCTGAAATATTAAAATCGAAATATGTCTTCACTTGTTTTTTTTTCTTTTTTGCTGTAATTAAATGAAGAATTGATGATGATACAGAAAAAAGAAAAAAAGAGGAAATTTCAAAGATTTTTTTTTTCTTCTTTCCTTCAAAAAATGGAATTTTAAGGCATTTTTTTAGTAATAATCATCAGCGGTTTATTAGTTTCTTCATCGATTTCGTAACGTTACATTCATTTATGATATATTTCTCGTATCTAATAACAATGGACAAATCACGATAATAGTTTTTCATTCGTTATATATATAAAAAAAAACTTGAACTTAATTTAATAATAAAGAGTTTTTCTCAATTAGAGTACACCATAGAAATGTTTTGCTTTTTATTTTTCATGCAAATAGCAACTCAGAAATTTAACAGCTGTCATCTAAGATTAGAAAAAAAAAAAGAAGAAAATATTATTCTCCATAATTGAAAAAAGAGGAGTTGCAAAAGATGAAGGCTGACAATCCACAAATATCGGAAGTCAAAATATTTAATATTTTATCTGAGAATTTATACACGAGAAAGCTGTGCTTTTTAAAACGGAACAGTTTAAGAAGTGTGGATCGCTACAATTGCGGAATAGCATCCAAGCATTGAAATTCGAATTGTTGCCTTTCCCACAGCATTTTCTATAGTATTTACCCCTCAACATGATTCGTTTGCAAGTCTCAAAAAGAAGCTCTCAGAAAAAGGCTGTTGCAGAAATTGAAGCGTAATTTGAGGGTCTGGGGAATAAATCATTCTTTAAGAAAGGCCTTGGACTGATTACATGATATTTTCGAAGAAAACTAAGGGATGCCTCAATAACAGCACACTATTTGAATTTTGTGCTAATTTCTTCACGCAAGTGGTAACTCCAAAATTTGACAGCTGTCACCTATGATTGTTCCGATTATTAAAAATAGGGCACCACACAAAAGAAGAATGCGTTATGATTGTGAATACTCTTTACAAAAATGAGGGAAGTCATATTGAGATCACTTGGAAATTTCGTCGGATTTTTTGGGCGAGAAAGAGCACCTAATAAGTTAACAGTTCGAAGAGTGGACAAAAGATTCGAAGAAACTGGGTTCATTATAGACAGTAAATATCCTTTGCCTCGACGTACTGGTCGGTCCTTTCAAAAGTGTTGCTATAAATCAGGGTACCATCGAAAACCCGAAAACCCCAATTCGTTCCCAACAACTACAAACTTCGTGAAGCATTACGCAGAGAATTTTGACGAAGGATCTCTACGTTCGCTTATAGAAATTTCACAAATCACTCAAAAAATACTTGTTTTTATTTTTAAATAGCATAGTGCACTCTTTTTGAGACACCCGTTACAAAGACCATCCGTCCGTCTGTCCAACTACCCATCATTAGCTTTCGAAATGATCAAACTAACGAAAAGTCATTTAGAAAGTTGAAAAAGCATACGTTTCTTGTCTTTAACTTTGGAAATGAAGTTCCGGTATGATTGCGATCCACTCACGTACAAGTAAATTGATATCTTTGGGAGGTATTAATCTGATAAAAGTCATCTTAAAGTGTATTATACTATTTTATCATTGCGATCGATCAGATCGAATTTCCAAAATATACAAATATTTACTATTTGTTTATATTTTCTTTAGATTACCGGATATCGAAGGTAATTCGATCCTCCTTCGGAAGCTTTTTTCTTTTTTCCCTTTCATTTTAATAAATGTTGATTTCCTCCTGCTTTTTCCTTTTGTTTTTTCCAATTCCGCTAATTAAGATCTTAAAAAATTTGAGCTTTCATCAAAAGTGAAGCTTCGCGCTCATATTAAATTACAAAAGTCATTTAAAATGCCAACGCAATACAAGTCGCAAAAATTAAAACAAAATTTAATTAATTACTTTAGTACACTTCTAAGGTAATGGATAAAAAGCATCTCGTCATACAATTATGTCGCATTAAATACGAAGCTTAGCGCGAAATATTGCAGAGACTATTAATTAAAAATTTTACAAAAGTTTCTTTTTTTAAAATATTTAACCGAGAGATAATTTTAAGATATAAATTTTGTTGTATTTATTTTCAAGTTAATTTCAAGTTAACGCTTTTATACAATTACAAAGAATGCTTTTGATTATGAATAATATTCAAAAGATATGAGACCCGTTTAATAAAGGATAAGATAGAAGTTTGGTTTAAATTCATTGCGAAAGATTTTTCATAGTTTTAAAGAATCGCAGAAAATATTAAGTCATAAGTTTTTAATGTCTTTAAGGAGAATTTTACTAAGAGCTCAAAGAATTTTTTGCAATTAGTGGAAACGATAACTTCTCAAAAAGACTAGAAGCAAACAAAGCCTGATCTATGCAGAAGTTATTGATATATACATATTTTAGTATTTATTTCTCTATCTTTACATATATATAAATAAATTTACAGCATATGATTAAAGGCTCGGAATATCTTAGATCTTATGAGCCCTTTGTTGGTATATTTAACAATATTTTGTTTAGGCGACGCCTAAAAAATCCCAGGCCCGGAATATTTTAGATCTTATGCGCCCTTTGCTAGTGTTTTTATAAACATTTTTTTTTTTTTGGCGACGCTTAAGAAAGCCCCTATGATTTACTAGAAAATTGTCTTATGAAGCTATCATTTTAAAATTTGAAGTTAATTGAACGAAAAACGATAAGTTGAAGATACTGCACTACATCTCCCAAAAAAACCGGATTTTTCCGGAGATGCCGTCTTTTTTTTTTTTTTTTTTAACTTGACAATTCACAAAAGTTTCTTCAAGTATTTTACCGATAAATATGTGTTCCAAGACACAAATGCTCAATGATTCGAGTTTTATAAAAAAAACTAATTTTCAAAAAAAAAACCTAAAAATGTTCCATAAGATCAAGAGAAATGGTGGATACCTAAACACAGGAAAGATGTAGGTACACAAAAATTGCTTGGTCTTACCCGAAGTTGAACAGATGAAATACGAAAAAATCAATAAGTTTTGACCTACCACACCTCGGAGATAGAGTTCAAGAGATAAACATTGAATTTCTTTATATTATAATATTGTGGTAGACGTTTTGAAGTATTAGATTCTTGCGTTAATTTTGCTCAGGACTTTCTTGAGGTAAAAATGATAAAGTGATGGAAATTACTAGTGTGTACATAATTGTTAAATTCGATAATTTTGACCTTCCTCTACCGAAAATTACAATTTTCCAATATTAGCCGGTTGTTTTCTAATCTCATCATAATTCTAAGGTCAGCAAAAGAAGCCTTTGAAAATTTATTGATTTCTTGCAAAAATTTTCATCAGCAACATCTACAGGTAAAAATGATGGGAAATAATGGGAAATACCAGTGAACATACGCATTGAATTCGATTATATTGATCTTCCTCTGCCTAAAAAGACAATTTTCCATTCATTACCATTACGTTACTAATTATGTACAGACGCTAATCAAGGAATGCCAGGAATACCAGAGCCCATCAAAAACTTCTAGAAGCTTATAGTGATGGTTGCTCGATCATATCCCTTTTTGATTTCAACGGATTAAAAGTTGATGACGATTTTGATCTCAGTGGCAAAGAACGACTTTGAGAATCAAAAAACAGTTCGAGGACAATGGAATCGTAAGACTTATTAGACGAAAATCGAGCTGGAACTCTCGAAGTACTTTCGACCAGCTTATCAATTGATGATTAATATTATTGTATTAATTTTTCTCAATAAATGACTTTTTCAAGCGAAAAAATGACCAAAACTAATGCAACTGCCTATTAAAAAGGGCTTTTGCCGATCAGTTATTTCTAAAAGAATTTCATTTTATCGAATAACATGTAAGAATTTTAACCGAAAATATCGAATATAATACCGAGAAAAGCGTTTTGAATTATTTGCAAGCATAAAAGAGATAATTCACAAAAGCAATTGAAGGACTTGTAGGAAAAATGCAACAAGAGCAACGCAGGAATAGTTGTGGTATTTACTGCAAGCAAAGATATTTTATTTTTGAGGCAAACAAAAAAGTCTTAACAATTTTTTTTTTTTTTTATATTTCGGATGTAATTTACACACAACTTTTGAAGGATAATAATAAGAAAAAGTTATTATATCGACTTCGTTGCTAATCGTATAAATTACACGACACATTTACGTATTCTTAGAACTTTCAATATTCGCTATCTTTATGAAATTAAAGTAAATGAAACTGTGCATACGAATAAATCACATATACGCGTAACTTTATAAATGTGTACGTAATAAAATAACTGTATACAATATTAGCAGCGTTTTTGTTAATATAAAAAACGATTGCCAAAAGGTGTTGGCTTTTATACCTACACATACATACACACACACACACACACACACACACAGAGAGAGAGAGAGAGAGAGAGAGAGAGAGATACATGCATGCATGCATGCATACATACATACACATGTATTCATGCATACCCACACACACATACACACACACATACATACATATATATGTATATATATATATATATATATAGACATACATATACGCGTATATATTTATAAACTTATACTTATGTAAGGCATTCTTCATATAAAACGACACGAGGAAAGAGCTTGAAAGGTTTGAAAAGTCATTTCTGAACTTAGCGTATATTTGTTACTATACTATAGTTGCATTATATCGTTTACTATAAAAATGTTTGTAACTAAGGGCAAAAGATTCGATTGCTGGCGCATTTAGTTTTATAAGCTAAGCTAACATTCGCACACCAGTTAGTTAGTTAAACAAACTGTGAAACTCTTCTACTCTTTGCCTTGAAGCAAATAAAAAAGACACAAACACACAAAAGCACATATGCAAAAAAAAAAAACAAAAAAAAACAAAAAAAAAACAAAATAGAAAAAAAAAAATGAAAATAAAAAAAATAGTAAACCTTCCCGGCAAACACCTTATGAGTGTATTGCATATGTGCTTTGTGTTTGTGTACGTATAATAAATAAAAGAAAACTCAGGTCAATTGCATAACAAACGTAGTGCTTAAGGTTAAGAAAACTGAAGGTGAGATTTTGTTGTTGTTGTTGTGGTCTTAAGTATGAAAATACGATAATAATACGGATTAGCACGTTATTATAAGAAGAATATAATTTAATTCAGAAACACAAACGTATAAACACACACGTTAATGCACATTTAAATTATTTAAAATATTCAACGGTGGAGAGAGTGAGAGAGATAGCGAAGAGCTCCTGTTTTAAATGTTATAAGAGGAATGGGCGCCAACTTGTTTATTACCTTAGCAACTGAAATCAACATTATCTGTATGACTCGTGTCAGCGTATGTGTGTGTGTGCCGTTGAATATTTTAAGAAGAGCATCTAAAATTGAAAATTAATTCGATGTAATCACATGGGAACTCGTACTTAGACGACAATAAAAACCTATTTTAAAGAGCAGTACAGAGCGGCAGACATGAAAACCGCGGATAGAAACTATTAATATATATTCGATTGCACTTTTCGTAACCACTACATTAGCTTTAATTGAAAAGAAGTCTTTGAAGAATTAGACTTTTGATGAAAGGCTCTCTTTTAATGGATATTTATTATGCAGTGTTTGGGTAATTGAAGAAGAGAGTACTCTCTTGAATCAAAAAAAATTTTTTTTTTTTTTTTTTTTGAGAAAAAAGAAATGAATAAAAGCTTTGAGGAGAATAGAAACTATCGCTTTTTCACTAAATGCTTGTGGTCCAATGGTTGCAATTAGCTAATTGGTCAACTTAAGCTAACATTAATGAAACAAAACCACATTTGAAAGAACAACTGTACTTTTCTTAGCAGATTTGCTAAAGTAAAATTTAAAAATAATTTATTTATAATGAAATTAACTACAAATTAAAATTATTGGCGTACACACACACACATTAAGGATATAAATAAGTTTGCGCTGTTTTCCGTCAAAAATTATAGAATTTATTATGTTTTATTTAAAATATTGTCCACACCAAATCTATGTGACCCGCCGCAAATGGTATCGCCAAGAATATTAAGCTTTATCGTCCACGTTAATGGTAACCGTAAAGTCAGGTCAGATTTCTTTGAATAAAATTTGTAGGCGAAAATAGTAAATTTAACAACCACCACCCATAGAGCGAAGAGATCTCTTACACAATCTAGCACTTTTTCAAGTACTCTATGCGTTACAAACGTTTGATAGGATTTCCCTATAGTGAATATAAACAAAAATATTTTATCTATTTATTTATCCATTTTTTAGGCTGCTTGTTTACAATTACCCAAGCAATTATACCTCGGCATTATAACGCCACAAGGTTAAATCTATATCTATAACACACGGACACACACTCTTTGAGCAT
This sequence comes from Glossina brevipalpis, assembly GCA_000671755.1. Classification (NCBI taxonomy): domain Eukaryota; kingdom Metazoa; phylum Arthropoda; class Insecta; order Diptera; family Glossinidae; genus Glossina; species Glossina brevipalpis. The sequence goes on from KK351107.1 coordinate 554,462, forward strand.
TATCCTGGCCCTTTATATCAAGTTTTGGTTCACTTCCTAGTAATGTCGCTAAACCATTTATTGATTATTGTCATTTATGACATTGGCAATGAGCGAACCTTTAGAAGAGTCGATTTTATAATAAATTTAAGTATTGAGCTTGATTTATCAATTAAATTGTGAGTCTTACTAAGAAGTCTAAGTAGGTTAAATAATTTGTAAGTATTTCTATACTGACTAAGCTTTAGCATTTATCAAGACTCTACTCGACCATTTATGTAGACATCACTCGAAAGAGCTTTCGACTCAAAGAATGCTTTGGTCAAAGGGAATCAAATCCCAAATACGAATCGATTTTTTTCCAAGACGTTAATGATGTGAGTAGTAGTCGATGTGAGTATGATTGGAGTAGTAACCGGCCTTTATATGGTGGTAGAGTTACTAGGAGCTACCTTGTCAGGTTCCTTAAGACCAAAAGCAGAAGTCGTTTTTGACAGAGATGTACAAATTTCATTGCAATAATTTCTAAGCAGTTTTTGCTTGTTTCAACAAAGGCACAACTTGCTCCCCATATCAAAGGTCACATTTTTAAAACTTCTAACTAATTTCACGACTTCTTTTGCAAAGTCCTCATCACAGCGTAAGTGTTGTTCATGAATACATTCTAATAGGTTCTATGCTTTCTAATATTACCTAGATAAGTAAAGGCCCTTAAAACGACTTTAGTTCTTAGCCCTTAAGCTCTTCGCCTAACAATGTTAAGCCGATGAAATCAATTGTAAAATATTTAAAAAAAAAAACCTCGAGAATCGTAAAAAATTGTGTAAAAAATGCACAGAAAATAATTAAAATTGAAAATTAAAATCTCCCGAAGCTCTCAACTATAGATGCTAGATCGTATTTCAATTAATGCTAAACATTTACCGCAAAACAATAATTTATATAAATTTGTGTAGAAACAATAACCGTTCGTAGTGTCAAGCTGTGAAAGTCTTTAGAGAGGTCACGTCAAACTCACCGCTATATACGTGGATTTAATTACTAAAAGTGTCAAATTCTTAAATAAAATTTTTAATAAAAACTTTTATTTAATTTATAATAAAAAAAAAAAAAATGAATAAAAAAAATTCTATAAATAAAATCAAACAAAGGTTTTTGGTCTAGTGAGTCGTTGATGTAGAGTTTTATACTAAAAACAAAAAAACCGAAATAAAAACTATCCCACGCCATTCAATACTGATACGTTTATTAGATTTAAATGTTTTAAGTCGAAACTTATTTACCCAACAAGGTAAGAAAAGTTTTCTGATGGATAAGTAGGTGGTTGTCACTTAAATATATTTACGTCTAGAGCTACAAAAAATTTCTTCGTTCTTAATAGGATTTTTTTCTTAAAATGTCGGTAAACAAATGATTAAAATTTAAGTAAAATATAAATTTAAATTATAAAATTATAAATAAATTTAAATTTAAAATGTAGATAAATTTAAATTTAAAATCTATATAAAATTAAATTTAAATTATACTTAAGTTAAGTAAGGATCTGTAGCTCTAACATGGATTCTACTACAATCATTTCAAATTAAAAATTAAAAAATAAATGAGAAAACTGAGTGACTTGTTGAAAGTAGAAGTAGATCTTGAAAAACAATAATTTAATTTATTATAAAAACTGACATTTTTGTCTAATCTGTTCCGTGATTAATAATAATTGTGTCGGAATTTTTCAGGCCTCTGGATGATTTCAGTAGGGAAATAAACCGATTGAAAACATCCGCAATATATTAGAGGAATTCTTTTTGTATGCAACACAACATCTGATGATTATATATTGCATTTGTAAAAAAAATTAACTCAAATGTCATTAATTTGACATTTTTTCCCTTAACAGTCTTGTGGCAGTACTATCGTATATGACATAACAAAACAATAAGTTTACGTGAAGGACAATAAATGGTTTTCTTTTCTATTTTCTATTAGAATAAAAAAATCAATCGCTAATTACTACTAAGTTGTAACTGATTATTCAAACTGTTTTCTTTCTAAGCCTTCAAAAGAGTCTAAGAAACATCTCGTCTCAATTTGGAATATTATCATAATATTGTCATATTATTAAATTGGAATATTATCATAATATTGTCATATTATCAAATTGGAATATATAATAATATCATATTATCAAATTGGAATATTATCGTAATAATATCATATTATTAAATTGGAATATTATCACAATATTATCATATTATTAAATTGGAATATTATCACAATATCATCATATTATCACAATATCATCATATTATCAAATTGGAATATTATCATATTATCAAATTGTTTTATATTATCATAAAAAGGTTTCCTTTTTTTTTAAAAAAAAAGGCTCTAGGTTAAGAGAGTCCCATGCTTCTTTTAAAAACTCAATTTTACAGCATTTCAGCGTTTCAAACAAAGTGACAAAATTGTTACACCTACAGTGAAGGTTATTTGATAAAAACAAAAACGAAAAAAAAAGTCAAAAAAATTGCATGAAAAAGGAAATAAAATCACCAAAAAGTTTGGTATTTCCGTACAGCTGAGCAAAATGCAATATTATCTAATGCATATCGGTAGCTGAATAAGCATAATTGCTTTCATTGCTATCCTATTGCCATTCAACCGCTAACAACGTGGTCTCATGTGTGAATTTTTTTTATTTTTGTTTGGAAAAAAAGGCTGCAGTTATTTCAATATCAGTTTACAAAACGTTTTTTGTTTTTCATTTCATTACTCTTTTTTCTTTATTATAAATACGTTGGCACCGGTCAATAAAAGTCAGAACTTTTTATATCCAAAATTTAATAAGAGGCTTTTAGTAGAGTTATCCTTCAGCTGATTCCGAGTCCTCTGTATACTTTTGATTGATATAACATTTTAAGTGATCTGTCCGTTTATCACTTGTGTCCGGAGTTGGTTAGGATCTCAAAATTTCAGACAAACGGGCAAGAAAATTATTTGACGGCCAATGCTAAGCTTGAAAATAAGTTTAATCCATCCAAAAGATGCAAATCATTAAATCGCAAGACATTGCTAACCTTGATTGTATAAATTTTCAAGTTAAAAGTAAGCATGACTTGGTCCATCCAATAAACGGTAATTTCAAAGGTATTTACTAGGGGATAGGGGGTATGAAAGATTCGTTCTAAGCTGAAAGTAAGTTTAACGGTTGAAAAAACTGCAACCTTGTTAAAAAGCAAGGTAACAGCCGGAATTACAAAGTTCATTTTTGTCAGCGTGATATTTCGAATTGTCTGTTTGTTGTCGTTGTTTTTCCTGAAACTAGCAAGGATTGCGATGGCAAATAAAAAGTTGACTATGAAATATTTGAACAATGTGTCACAATCCAGTTACACATTCGCCGCCAAGCTCGTTCATAAGATTGAACATAAGTGTACTGTGATTCATTACAAAGCTTCTAGATTAATTTATATAGAAAATCTTTTCTGAAGCCACTTTTTCAAATTTTAATTGTGTATCTTGTTATCCGCATCCCTATATCTAACATAGACCATAAAGACCAGACCAAAGTCAATAAATGATTAATTAGCGAGCAATTTTAAAAGTAAAAGTGTCCATAAGAAGATTCTTGTCATTTTTCTGTTTGATGCAAGTTGCAACTGGACGGCATAAAACTGGACGATATATATGAGTTTAGCGAGATGGCGGCATCTGCCACAACACGCCTATTTATTATTATAATCTATTTATTGCTACTACAGTTTCTAGGCCCAATTACGAAGTTCTGATGTCAACTAGGCAACGCGATCATGCGATTTAACGCCGGAAGATTTCTTTCTTTGGGGTTGTTTTTAAATTTCTAGTTTATGCGAATAAACCGGAAACAATCAAGGCCAAGATGCAACGCATCAATGATGATATACAACCACTTCTTGGTCGGTCAAAAAGTGTTCGAAAATTTTAATGGAAAGGTTGAAGGCCTGTCATTAGAGCCGCGGTGGCTATTTGCCGTATATTTTATTCTAAACTCAATCGGAAAATGTCTGCTTGCTTTATAATGCAATAAAAATTTTACAATTCACTCAAAAAATAGGTATTATAGAGCGCACATCCTGAGTTTGAGTACACTGTTGAGATTGAGATTAAGACACCTTTTATAAGTCTAAAATGCAACTCTGAATGTACTTAAACCATTCGAAGTGAGTTTAAAAGAAATCTTTTCGTAACCAATGCTGAATTGTAAACTGATTCAAGACTGATGCAAGATCATTAGAATAAAGGAATGTTAAAGGACTTGCGATTACAAAAATTCGGTAGAAAAGTGAAATGTGTTCTTAATGTAAAGAGGATTTTTCGAAGTATAAGTTTTTGTTGGCTGCATGATTTGAAAAGGCCTTTACTTCCCTAACATTTTCTGGAAGGAAATCGCACGTATAGAAATCCATATACAGGTTTGCAAACGCGATAGAGTACCAGTTGTATCAGATATTCGATATAAAAATCCCTCCCATTATTATATCGCTCTTAAATGATAATAGAAATTAGTACAGTTTTCTAATATTGCTTGGCTATTACAGCAACAAAAATATAAAGCGCAATAGTAGACACGAAGTGAATTAAAAACGTATCATCTGAATAAATGCACGTATAAATTAAATGAGAATGAAATGAGAATGAAATGAATTATGATTTATTGAAGACGAGAGATGAAAGCGATGGATATGCCGAGAAGTAAATGCACATTTCTTACTGGTTTTAAACGACACACACGATATTAATGTACATACACATCAATACAGCTATAATACAAGTACAATCGAGAGAGAGAGAGAGAGAGAGAACAATTTTTTTTTTATTTATTTTTTTTTTAAACGAAAAACAGAGTACATTAGCGATAAAGTAATGACAAATGTGCTTATATTTCATAAGAGTCTGAACAATTTTCCAAGTTGATAATATATAATATGAGGAAAATTCAACTTTTATGTCATTTTGTCTCTTTAAATTCATTCTTTATAGATAATAATAACGACATTATGAAAATATTTGTTAAACTCTGAACAGACATTTTGTACGAGAAATGGCATAAATATATATACACGATATGACAATTACAATAAGCGAAATGGAATACGCCATAATTTATAATATTTTCTGCTGATAATTTTATGCTTATTTGCAGAGAGAATCCTCCAGAGGAAACGAATATGCGTCTCGCATATCGTCATGTGTAGAAGGAGGAAATGCATAAAAAGAAACTACTTTGCTCGCGATGGTACTTTTTTCCAATTTTTTTTTTTTTTTTTTTTTTTTTTTTTTTTTTTACTCTTAGTTATTATGATAGAATGTTTTCGGGTCTCTTTTACTTAATGGTTCCGTCGCTTGAACAGATAAATGAATGCAGTATACATGTGCGTATGCATGCGTGTGTGTGTGCGTTTGTGCGTGTGTGAGTGTGTGTATGAGTAAATATTTTTGCCTTATAAACATCAATTGCTTTGCATATAATTCAGTTGATACTTGTGTGCAGTAAAATATTTATAAATACATATAGACATGCATACATACATATATACATACATACATATATACATACATACATCCATATATACATACATACATACATACATATGTACATACATATATACATATATACACACACCTATATATATATTTATTTATTTATTACATTGCATTACATTAGCAGTACAAATAAGTTCCCGCCGCTTGACGAAAGAATAGTCTCTTAGAAAGTTTTGTTGGAATTGCCACTTGTAATATCGTAAATTTGATCATCTGATAACAACATAACTTGAAAATATTAGTGATTCCGTAGCAGCATCATACAATTCTTTTCGTGCGAATATGTGTCAAGTTCTGTGCTGAGTAAGTGTCATTTGAGGGAACTTGTAGTTTTTTTTACTTAATTCTAAAGATCTTACCATTAAAACCATAACAACATGAACAACGGTTGTGTTACATTATTTACAACACAAGTAACCACGATGTAGACTAGATGCAGCATTAACATGGACAATAAAATTGAATATCCATAGCGATCCCGTGGGGAATCAGGAAATAGCTGATAAAATAGAGGGAGACCAAATAAACAACGCCACATATGTTAAAAGTCATGATAAGTTAAGTTTTCAGTAGCACAAAATTCAAACCCTTATAGAGAAGCCCACCTAGGAAATTTTAGTAAGGCTAAGTTGGAATATGCTTCCAACCCTGCTGTCATTAGTGGATATTATTCCTTCTAATTAATGTGCTGCTTTTAATCAATTACTTATTGTATGGCCGAGTGGAGTTTCAATTTTTACGACAATACCAAATAAATGAATTATTTTTTGCCTCAAAAGTCTTGTAAGGAAGAAAAATGTATATTTCTTCTCCGGAAATATTAATGTTGGCTCTTTTATTTTGGTACATGGGTCCTGGGACGTTCGTCGGATCCAGGTGTTCTAGTTTCTTTTTTTATTATTGCTTTCACCTGTGGAGTTAAACCATTTGCTTTATTAGTCAGAATTCAATTTTATTCGCCATTACTACTATGATACTATTTAAATTTCCAATATAATAAGTCCTTCCGTTTGCGTCAGATAACATAAGTCAAGTTAAACGAGAGTCGGCCGCTCAAACACTCGGATGCTTACCGGACAATTTTCGTCGAAGTGCGACGATTCATGTCATGCCTATAAGAAACCAAAAGGAAAAAAATCCTTTCATTATTCCCCATTTTGGTTTCTCTCATTTGTTGCCAACCTTTTCCACTCTTCGCTAGAGTTACCCCCTTTCATAATACTTAATTTACGCTATCACTTACCGCTTATGGCGGTAGCACATACACTATTCTATGATATCGATTTATAAACTTAGCGAGAGACAGTGTGGACCAAAACGAGGGTCCAACTTTGGTACTTACAGTCTCAAAAAACCGGTTGTTTTTCCTTTACGAAATTCGCCTTTTCTCTAAAATCTGGAAGAAGTGGCAGCTGGCGAAGATTATTATGTTGACTGTTCTTCTACAATCAATTCTTAACCTTTGGATAGAAAATGGCGGAAACTTATTTGTATTCTTATTTCGTATGTATGCACGCACACATACGCGCGTACATAAGAGCGGTAGTGCATCAACATTGTATGAAAATGTGTACGTGTGTGTGTGTATTTGCGTTTGCTGAGGGATTCCTTTTGTAACAGTTTTATTCAATGCTTAACAGTATTACATGTGTTGACTTATGAATGTTTTTACATCATAGAACGCAAGGTACAGATGCATATATATAAATGCATGCGTATATATATGGTATTATTCCCATAACCATGGATCCCCTTTTGACTTACAAATCAACATCTACAAGAACAACAATAGAATATACACAGAATAGATGATACACACACTGAAAATTCAAAAGACGCACAGCCGGGAGATAGGGCCAGGAGTGTGTATGTAATATACGTACTGTATATGTGTATATATATGTATGCATAACTAGAAATGCGTATATGAGTGAATATAATTTCGCTTTGCACATTAGATAGAATTTGACATTTATGTATCGTCGTCATCGTCGCCGTCAAGTACATTTCTGGATAAGGCCCTCTCGGAGGACATTTGTCAGTCAAAAGACAAATTTAATTTTTACTTTTGCATACAAACGTATGCGTATTACGTAGATTGCGTTACATATCCGTATATACATATATATATATAGATATATATGTAGAGTACATGTAAGTATAACACTAACAATAAAAACATTGTCATACATAACTTTCATTACATTGTTGTTAAGCATCGATGGTTAAATGTTGTTTGGTTAGTTGAATGGTTTTCATATCTAAGTTGAGGATGTACAATGAAAAACATTACGATCTCACTCTCTCCCCGTCCCCCCTCCCCCCTCCCTCTCTCTATCACTCTCTCTCTCTCTCTCTCTCTCTCTCTTTCTGTCTGTCTGTCTATCTTTCGCCTTTTCTTCCACTATATGTGCGTAGACTTTGTGTAGAAAGATTCCTATCTATGACTCGTATGTGTTCTAATGACATTTAGTAGTCATGTTTATTCGTGAATTTGTGTTGTCTGAGCTGAACAACGTACTAACGACCATATCTGGAAAGCATCTTTTCAAGATGTGTTTGCATGTTGTCATAGATGTTGTGTTCATGTCAATATTTTCGCTCATTTGTTGGTAGCCTGCTCATGGTTACAAGTACATTGTAAAATGTGATGTTAGTATTCCTTCAAAATTGATACTCTTCGTTAAATAAACAATGAAGAGCATAACACACAACACGGTGACCGCAATTAAAAGTAACAGCTTTTCTTTAAACAATTTTAATGAAAATTTTCATCCACGGACTTCAATTGAGCTAAATGGTATGCGCTGCTTATTGCAAAGTAATGCAATGCAAATTAACACAATGACGGCAAATCAATTAAGTATCGTATCCCATATAACATTAAAATTTCATTTCTACCAATCCAACGTTGTTGGGTAGGAGTAGTAGCACAGAACATTTGAAAATAGAAGATAATTAAAAACTTCACGAAATTCTTCACACTTGTTAATCGAATTTAACAAAAAAACAATGTAGAAAATTATATACGGCTCTGCCGAATTTTTTTTATATCCACCATTGTTGTCTTAAAAAAGTGGGGAAAAACTAAATTTTAATATTCGGGCGTGGCAGATTTTTTCTATTTTTATGAAATAGCGTTGAAAACAGCCAGGCAAAGAATACCGTGAAAAACAGCCAGAAATCAGGCGTGCTTTCGGTTTATACTATAGGCGCGGCTTGTAATCGAGTTGGCCCATTTACAATAACAACGTGAACTTCCAATATTTCTGCCAAATTTAAAGGCGATATCTTCATTTTTGCGACCAAAAGAATGTTTATCACAGACATTACACAGATAAGCAGGCAGTCTTTGTGAAAGCTTTTCTTCAATGATAAATTCTTAGACGTTCAATAAAGTGCTTTTAAAGTGTGTCTCAATAAGAGTGATTCATTTTATTTGTGTTTCATGCAAGTGGCAACTCTGAAATTTAACAGATGTGACCTATAATCACTCCGATTATAAAAACACAGAGAACAACGCATGATAATTGTGTAAACCCATTACCCAAGTGAAGGTCGATTTTTCGAAAAAAGTCATCTGCAGTGATTATGAACATTTCCATCTGAAAACTGTCGGATTTTATGATTCAGAAAATCCCCGTGCATGAGAAACGAATGCATCCACAATGAACAATTGTCTGCTATGGTTTCTGAGTAATAAGCAAAAAATCCAACTTTCTTTGCTTCCGAAAACAGAGGTGTTCTCAGTCTACGTTGTGCTGCGGGTGTGTCCTTTGACCGATTGGGCCTATTTTTAACACCAACCTGCGTGCAAGAACTTCCCAACCTTCCCTTCTGCCCAACTTGAAGACGATATCTCCATATTTGTAGCCAAGAGAATGTTTACCAGAGACATTACGCAGAAGAAAAGACGGACATGCTTAAATCGATTCTAAATATGATGCTTATAAAGAATATATATACTTCGTAAGGACGACTCCGAAGTTTCTTTTCGGTAGTTGCAAATCAAATAACAAAATGATGAAATATTCCCTTCACCTTCGGTAGCGGGTATAAAAAAGTCCGAGAAATAAATTTAAAGAGGAAAAAATATTAATTTTTTTGGCCTAATTATGAAGGTTAAGAACACTACAGGAAATTTCGCTTTTACAATTCGTTTCTAATAGAAAAGCCAGTGGAAAGAGTTCATTACAAAAATGGCAAGAGCCGATATATCAAAGTAGCTTTCGGGGCATGTAAATGACCAGCAGAAGTATGGCATCTCCGCCCGTGATGAGAGATATAATTTTACTAATCGCTAGACTTTTGAACACTAAACGTAAATTAGGAACCCTTAAGATCGTTATCTAAATGCAATACTATCATCCAGCAATGATTGCGAATACGATAAATATCGTACCGTAATATAAAATTTTTCAATAAATTATTTAAGAATAGATTGTTTGCTAAAAATTTTTCTCTATTTTTTTTCCCCCGTTTTATTTTTCTATTTTTTATTTATTTTTTCTTCATTTTTTTTTTTTATTAGCAATAAGTTTTTATAGCATTTCATCATATTGTCATATATCATGAACGTAGTCTCAAAAGCCAATAGCAATATACAGCAGCAGCAGCAGTGCCTCTTGCGATAAATAAATAATAGCATAGAAGAAATATCCACATCTAAAGCACGTGAAAACGTGAAAAAAGAAAGAAGTAAAGAAAGGAAACTAGAAAAAAAAGCCCCTGAAATATTTATTATATATGAACACATCAAATAAATCAATTCACCGAAATAGCATAGCATTGTGTAGTATTACCATCCATTGCTAATACAAAACATGATGTATAGCTTCTTCTTCTTCTTCCCTGCCTTCGATTTGCAACACGATGAAATAGAATGAATTATATTTGATTCTCATCTACAAACAGAATCAAAAAAAAAAAAAAAACCGTACGACACAAACTCTCTGACTCTTATTTATTTTTCTCTTGTTATTGTTGTTGTTTTTCGGTTTATTATTCTTTTGATTGTCTTCTCTCACAACATCACAACAACTTTTTGTTTTGTGATGTTACTCCCATTTCCACTCTATGGCTTTTCGAATGTTTTCAGATGCTTTTATCTTTTCAAAAAACCGCATCATTATTTACTGATGCTATTACCGCTTTTTTTTTTCTTTAGGCTTGTAATGCCTGATTTCACTCTATTTTTTTGTGTTGTTCTTGCCGTTATTGTTTGTTTATTTAGGAACAGGCTGTTAGGTTGTTGTTATTATTGAATTAAATTTAACTTTTTGATCTATTTGCTTAACTAATAATGAAAAATTCAAGATTGATTTTCAAATATTTTTTTTTTTTTTTAAAAAATTCATTTCTTTTATAAACAAATTTAATAAATGCGAGAGCTTGAGAATTAATTTTACACTTAATAGAAATATTCCGGGAACAACTTTGCAGATTGAATTACGTTACCGATAATTTACTTCACTTACACGATCACAACAGTTTCGGAACTTTCATGTGGCATACCAAGGAGCCATGTTAAGAACTTGTTATCGCAATGGGTATAGAAAAAGTCAGTAGGGCATGGGAAAACGATAAGGAAAAAGATTCATATAATTTTCAGGCATAGGGCACTAGCTAAAGTATATACAAAAGACCTCTATCTACGACTGATTACTGGCTTCTTATACGAGTCATAATTCGCTCAGGTATCACTTGAAAAATATGGGTATCTTAGATACCGATTCATGTAGATTTTGTGAAGGGGCGATGTGGAAATGTCCTATTACATGTTGTGCGAAAGAAAGTCCACTTGGAAAATCAGACGGTGGGTGTTTGATAAACATTTCTTAAAGTCAAATATAATATAATGTTCCGAACCAAAAAAGTCGACGGGATTCATGAGAATCCCAAGATTGGA
>KK351107.1:596634-611641 GCA_000671755.1 Glossina brevipalpis
ATATATATATATATATATAACTTTACGTGCATACACTATATGCTTATGTGAGTGGATCACTTAATAATAACTACCCAACAACAACAACCAGAACAAGAACAATATTATAATAACGGTCTTCCGGTTTAATATCATCTTATCATCTCTCTCTACCTACTGTTGTAATATCATCTTATCATCTCTCTCTCTCTCTCTCTCTCTCTCTCGCCTACTTTCTCTTTTCTTTCTCTTTAACTTTTTAGTTCTTTGTTTTGCTTCTTTATACTCATACAGCTGGTGAGAAGTGGTTTAATTGTATGAGTTTGTGTTAGTGGTTTTCTAAGGTATAGTTACGTATATAAACATGTAAGCATTTATACTTCTGTCATGATATTAACATACGTTTTGTAGACAGAATTGTTTATGCTTGACGAGACTAAGAAGTTTACGTGTTTAGATAACTAATGTAATACCACTAGACGAACGGTTGAAATACATACATACATTTACCGGCGAACATAAAGTTAAAATTAAAGTGTTGTTTTCACAAACTATAAGATACTGAATGTTCGGTGAAAGTCTTTAGAAAATGTTATGGTTTTTTCTTCGACTCCTTAACTCACACTAAATCTAATCGTTCGACATAAAATATTAGTTTAAGCTAATAAAGAACATTAGTGTTGCTTTTCTTATACATTAGCTGTACATAGACTGAATTGAAAGCTCTCTACGTCTTTGGCATTAATAGTAAAAATTCAGTTTAAATATTAATGTGATACATGAATGGCACTCTTTCGTAATTAAGAATAAAGTCATTACCAACCATAGGTGACTATAAACGTTTAAAAAAAAATTTTTTTTTTTTTTGTCATTTCCGGAGATGTACTATTATTTTCTACACCAACTGTAGCTGATTTTGTCAATTCATATTTTAAAATCTCATTAATCGAAATTAACAAGTATCTGAGATATTTATAAAAGTATTTTGGATTATACGTTACTAAAGCTCTGTCTATTCGCCCGTTAGAAGGGCAGCGAAGCCCCAAAAATTTGTAATGGTAAAGGAGAGTCTACTTTTTTGTCTTATAGATTTAGGTCTATGATAGGTAAGGCCTAAATATCTAGTAACATAATGAGCATTGATAGGTTCATAAGTAAACTGAAGCATATAATACATATAATTTAATAAAAAGAATCTAAAAAAACAACTTCACCCGCCCAAAATGGAACGATTGTCGTGACACATCCTAAAACCTGGTAGACGTAATGGGTGCATCAATAAGAGTAAAAGAGTAGGCTTTGCATGGTCTGCTAGTTTGGGTTCCTGAGCGAGCTGAATCTGGTATGGGTGAAGGTGGAACACGTTCGGGAAAATTCGATGTGTAGTGAGAACGATGCCGAATTAATGTTTTTAGGTTTTCGGCGATAGTGTGCTTTACAACAGCAGTGTTTTAAAGAGACTGACCGATCGAGGTAAAGTAGACTTACTGTCTATAACCGATCCAGTTTCTTCAAATTTTTGAAGCACTCTTCGAGTAGTTTCTACATTAGGTGCACCTTTTCGATCGAAAATTCCGCGAAATTTGCGAGTGGTCTCAACGTAATCCCCACTTTTGTAAAGGATTTTCAGAGTTTCGGCACGTTCTTCCTCTGTGTAACGCTCTATTTCTAATAAGGTAGCAGTTGTCTATCGTTCTATTTTAAATATCTCATGTTTTTTCGAACATTTTCACGTCGAAATTAAATCAAGGTCAAGTGGCGTGATCTTGATTATCATCAAATCACTATCGATTCGTGTTTAGATTAAAGCTAATTCGAATTTTCTTTATCCTTGTGTAATATATAAGAATATTGTGTTTTTAAACACAAGATTATGTTTCGTGCAAAAAGTATCCGAAATTGTTCAAGAAAATTGAAAGAGTTTTTTCCTTTGAGAGCAAGTTTCACTGGTTTGTTTTGTAGTAGTAAAGTACTTGATCGAACGTTCCATACATTTTTCCTGGACCAATTATAATATATGACCTTCAATGACCTTTCTTTTAAAGCTACAACTGATTCCAAATATTTTTATCCGAAGAGATAATTTTTGTAGGAATTTTTGAATAACAAAAAAAAATCAAGCGATGTCATAAAATTAGAGATTAGTTCCTTGATAGGAGATGTAGTTTAAAAATTTTTACAAAATTGTCTTCGAAATCAACCGCACAATAACATACAGTCGTAATTTGTCAAATTGGCAGATTACGTTCAATTTGTATTCATTACAGTCAAAATATAAACAAACAAAAAATTAAATCCGGAGCTTTTAAGCTTATTTTTAAAAAAGCAAAATTCCGATCGCTGTACATTCTTAGTTTAAAAAATATCAAGCATGATAAAAACTAACGTCAGAAGTAATATTTCTAAGTATGCAAATATATTAAGATGGCCAAGAAGTACAAAACCTAACCGCATAACCGAAGTAAAATCCTAGTTATTGATTCTTTTAGCTAAATAAGCCTGGGTAGCTTACAGCCAGGTATTGCCAGGTATACATATAATAACTTCTCAGTCTGCGTAATAATAATAAAAAATTAAACAGTTTCGCATTTTGCGTTAAAGTGAATGTTTACTTTGAACTTGAATGAGTTTCTATTTTTAAAAAAATACATTTGCATAAAATGTCTATAAAAATACAAAAAATAAATGAAAATAAAAATTATTGAATTGCAATCCGTTATAATAACTGTAATAAATCTTCATGCAGACGATACACTGCAGGAAAGTGATAATAACAATTTATTACAAGTACACTATAACCAGTTGTGGCATAGTGCACAATATGCATGAGTACAGAATCAATATAAAAGAAATATTAACAAAGAGCCACCAGTGTGATGTGTATGGTGTTCGAATGCAAACGGACGGATATATGTAATAAATGAACGAAAAAAAAAAAAATGAAAAGACATCATGTACCCCCACCCGAACTAAAGTGAACCAGAATAATAGTGAAATACAACACTATTGACGACAAAACATTGCTATCGCCATTGCCTCGTCCGTATCCTCAACCTCATCCTCATCATCACACCTTCGTCCTCGTCCTCATCACCCTCATCCTCATTCTCATCATCACATTCTCCTCATCGCATTCTCATCACCATGATCAACACCAGCATCACCATCATCATCATCATCATCATCATCATCATCAGCATTATTGCCATCAGTGGCAGCAATGGGAACACACTAATGGCATTAAGAACCCAAGCAAGAACAAAATCATGCCTGTAACATAGAAAACAAAAACAAAAAAGAAATGCAAAAAATAAAAACGAAGAAAAAAAGGACAACTGGAGACGGCAATCAACACAAAAGAAAGCAAAAAAAAAATAAAATTTTTTTTTTTTTTAAATTGAAAGAAGCACAAAAAAGGCCACATAATAAAAATGAACAATGACAGGTTAATAGCAAATAAATGAAAGCAAGCACAAAATACATCGTGCACGTGCATGGCTTTGTATGTGTGGGTAGGTGTATGAGTGTGTGTGGGTGTGCGTGTCTATATAATGAAGAAAAGCGGATGCAACGACGACCACAACAATATCAGGAATTTTACACTTACTCACACTCTTTGACATATATTTACTTACGTATGTATATACACATTGGTAAGAAAGAAACTATCAAGGATATGAAATGATGGTAAAAAGCGGAAATACAATGATCACATAAGTACACATGAACACACACACACGCACACATATATATATATATATATGTATATATATACGTAGAATTCAATGACATTTAAGAAGAAATTGCTTCATGTATTGTATACTGTTAAGGCACACGCCAACATACGCACACGCGCACAAACACACACACACAGACAAAGATATGCATCGTCACATAAAAGGATGCACACAGAATATATATCCTTTTTGGCCTAACGATTGATATATGGTTTCACTTAAGTCGTAGGTAACATACACATAAATGTGTTTAAATAAAACGAAAAGGAAAAAACAACAAAAAGAGAAATGCGTATGAAAAGGAAAGAGATAGGAAGAGAAACAAAAAAAGTGAGAGCGAAAGAGACAGAGAGAGAGAGAGAGAGCGAGGTAGTAAAGAGTAGTATAGTAAACATTGGCTAAAAAGCAATCTTAAGCTCAGTAGTCACACACACATTTATACGAGCGCTTAGTCCACTGATAACATGTGGACAATCGTATAAAAAAAATCAAGTGTGTGTGTTTTATATGTGTTTGTGTATATGTTCGTAAAAGCGCGTAAGTGTATATATATGTGTAGTAGTAGTAGTAGTAGTGGTAGTGTGTTTGTGTGTGTGTGTGGCAGCAATGGTTTGGAAAAACAGGCATTACAAATTCCAGTGTAACCAGCACAATATTTCCAAGAATAATAGAGCAAATGACAACAGCGATAAACGCCACAACAAACACAAACAATCAAACCAATTTTACCAGAGTACCGTCACTTCTGCTTCTGCAAGTGTGTGCCGCCTCCCTACCTACTACCTTTATCATCATCAACCGTTATAATCAGCAAACACAGTAGTTGCGACACACAGCAGAAGCCTAGCAAGAAATGCTAAGAGATAAAATAATGACGACGACGACAATGGTGACGATGATCATGATGATGATGGTGATGATGATGATGATGGTCGGGCAATAGCGCTTGTATCGGTGGTAGTGGTCGCAATGATGGCAGCAATGGCAAGTGAACCCAATGGCGACAATAATGATAATGACATCGACCATATACACACACAGTACAACCAAAGTAAATGAAGAAGCAAACGCTTGCATTATATTGCAGCATCAATAGTGAGTTCAGTACTGCTGCGTGTATGTGTGTGTGTGTGTGTGTGTATTGTGTTTGCCAATACAATATACAACTCTCGTGTACACCTATATAAAAATGGTTAAACACACACATACACACGCGCACATACCTACATACACATATAATATATATAAATATATATATATATGTACATGCTTATGTATATGAATGCATGTATGTATATATAAACAAGATAATAAAAAAAGGAAATTTTACAAAAAAAAGCGAACAAAAGCAAAATGATTAAATGCATACACAGTCACATACATACATACGTACATACATACAATATGTATGGATGTATATGTATACTCATTAAGAGAGTATGCTGCTTACTCATTAAGAGAGTATGCTGCTTATAGCTACACCAACCAACGAAGCTACCAACAATGTCTTTAAAAAGTAATGTCCACACAAATCCGTATTTAACAGGAAAAAATTAAAAGACATTTAGTATAAGTACACTAAAAGAAGATGCATCATTTACACACACAGCCATACACACAGAGAGAGACAGATCGACATACAAATACGTACATATAGAGAGATACACAAATAGACAACCGTTCATATAAATGTGTGTGTATAGATGTGTAAACCCTTACTTAAATGACTGCAAATAATGAAGGAGATTATAATAAACACATACAAAGGCACACACAAATGCACATAATACAAACATATTTATATATTTATAAGTATGTATATGTATATGTACGTCTACTGACAGCTAGCTAAAGGTATTCATTAAGCATACGAAAGACATTTACTCCCACTTGAATGTACACATACATACAAACATACATACATACATATACATGCATACATTGTATACAATCTTGATGCTTTACAAGAACTAATGAACAAATTCTAACAAAAATGCGAAATGGTATGAAGCATAATAGAAAAAAAAAAAAAAAAAAAGCAGCTAAAGCTGAAAAATGACGACATATTGCAGATAACGATTTCAATAAATCAGTGTAAACCAATTGATATTTAGTGTTGTTTTATTTTCACTCGTGCAGCTCAGCGTAGTAAACCGGTACGGATGTATGTATGCAGCGAATAAGAAAATAAATAAACAAGAGAAAGATAAAATTAATAATAAACCACCAAACAATGATGGATAAAACTGTACATTACTTTTAACTTTAGTTATCATAAACGATTAAGGATTAGCATTTAGTCTTAGTCTTAGTCGTTTAAATAAAAGCATAACAAATTACAATTCAAAATGGTAAAGCGAGAGCTTTCTACTTAGGTATGTATATAAATATGTATGTATGTATGTATACATGTATATTAAAGAAGACTTAAACATAACGCTAGTAATTGGGAATTTAGCGGTAATAGGCGACATCTCTAGATTACATGCAATATCACATAAATTATATTTTAAAGTTTTTCGTTTTTCCATCGTTTTTTTTTTTCATTTTTTTATTTTGCACTTCACAAGAGAAACTTTTGTCTACTTTTAAGTTCTTGGTAATTACGGTTACACGGGTCATCACATTTACCCATAGAGAGAATACGCTTTTTAAATAGTGTTCTACAACTACTATTATATGCAGCTGTTTCTGTTTCTAACTGCTTTGCAGCTGCATAAGCTTGACATTACCTTAGCATTCTGGTAACAGCAAATTAACTGCTGTTTTAAAGGATGATGAGTTAAACTATTAACAATTAAGGCCGCCGTAAAGAAACGGCTGGTATTGTACTTAGAGATTGTTTTAAAGGTAACTAAATTGTTATTTATGAAGCTTAGAAATTAGCCATTCGCCTCTGATGGGTTTTGTTTTACAAATAAATTAAAATCAATAGATTGAAAATTTTTGAAATAAAAATTTCTTTAAATTTTTGAAAATTTTTTAATTGTTAAAAATTTTAAAATATTTGATAATTTTAAAATTTTCGACGTGTTTTGGAAATTTTTCAAATTAATAAATTTCTGAAAACTTTAAAACTTTTGAATTTTTGATTTTTTTTAAATTTCTTTAAAATTTTTAAAAATTATTATGTAAAATTTTTATTGAAAATTTTCATTGAGAACTTTTGAAATGGAAATTATAAACTTCTTGAAAATTGTTTTTAAAAACTTTTAAATAGAGCATTTTTAAAATTTACTGTTTTTGAAATAGAAGATATTTTGAACTTTGTACATTTTTATAAAAATCGAAATTCCAAAAAAAAAAATTAAATTTTGAAAACTTTTGATATAGAAAATTTTGAAAAATTTTAAAACAGAAAATTTTTAAAAGTTCTAAAACAGAAAATTTTTAAAAGTTTTGAAAATTTGTTTTGAAAATTTGTATTAAACATGGTTGAAAGCAAAATTTTTTAATAATTTTGGAAACTTTTATGGAAAACTGAAATAGAAAATTTTTAAAAATTTTGAAATTTTTTTTTTACTGTTTTTGAAATAGAAAGTATTTAAAACTTTTGGACATTTTCATTAAAAATTTTTGAAATAGAACTATTTTTAATAATAAATTTAATAATAAAAACTTTTATTGAAAACTTCTCAAATAGAAAATTTTCAAAAATTTTCAAAATTTTTTTTGCTGTTTTGGAATTAGGATCTATATTAAATTTTTGGACATTTTTATTGAAAATTTTTGAGATGGAAAAATTTTTAATCATTGTGAAAGCTTTTGAAGTCGAAAATTTTTAATAATTTTGAAAAATTTTGAAGCAAATAATTTTTAAAAATTTTGAAAATTTTTCAATTTTTTCTTATGTCTGCAAGTTACAACAAATGATGTGTACAACTTTAATGTACAAATACATTTACGATATTTCGATATCTTCGCTTAGTGTAGCGTAGCGTAGATATAACGGATATACGAGCTCCATAATATTGTTGCACTTATTTGAAACTACTAATTAATGTTAAATATTTATTACATAAAAAAAAAAATCCATAAATTTCATTTATTAAGTTTTTTTCAATCACCGCAATGTGTCATTGTAGCAGTATTATGTAATACATACCCATACATATACACAGGTGCATGTGCGTGTTATTATTCTACTAATTATAACAATTATTATTAAGAACTATTATTAAATAATGTCAAAGGGAAAATTTATATAGTTACACTTTTTCACCGCTCACAACCTCTTTCATATCAAAAAGCTTTTAGCCATTAATGCTGCACATGTATATATAATATTTAAAGCATTTGTTGATTAATCATAGCACTTCGTTTTTTTTTTTTAATCCCGAAAGAGAAATTGCAATAAGCATGAAATTCTTTTTTTTTTTCATTTATTAAAAAAAAAAAAAGTTAATTGGATTAATTAACTACAATTATACATTTTATATATATGATTGATCCCACATCGTTTGTTATAAGTACTAAGTAAAATTAATTGAGTAATAGAGCGCACGCATACGTAAGGTATATTCAAAATTGCATAAAATGAATTTATGTAACAATTGGAATTCTTAAGTAAATTGTGCCTAGCATGCGAGCATAACAACATCTAAAGTCTGATCTAAAGCAAAAGTCAAGTGCTTTTTAAAGCGCTTCCATTATTCCATTAAATACATCATCAGACAAATTTCGCACTTCGGCGACTAGGCCAAGTCTTTAAAAAATCGGCTTTTTTAAGTTCATTCATAAAAACTTTGTACCAAAACGCAAGTATTCTGCAATTATTATCAGCGATAAAACCTTTCGATTTCTACTAAAAAAAGGATTTTGTTTAAAATTGTTGTACGTTTTAATTGCAGTTTTTTGAATGCGTCTATGTTAATATAATTAGAAATCAATTAATGGCATCAGAAATAACATTGAAAACTACAGAGTGATCTCTAAACTGTCTGCTCTTCTCATATTATTCGAATGTCTTTTTAGCGAGCAGAGTTCGACTGTGTTCAACTAGTGTCGATTTTGTCAACTTTTCAACATGGCTTTTTTAAAGGTAATTCTGCTCCTAACTAACCATTGTTGTTTGTAATGTCTGTAGTAGGTCCTCGAAGGACACTGAGTTTTCTAAAGCTTTCGATCGCGTTGACCACGAATTAGTAGGACTTAAGTTGTATTGTATTGCCTCCGAGTTTGCATTAATGGTACAAGTCTTATCTAACTGATCATACTCAGTATATGTTACATAATTTTTATGCATCTTGGTGGTTAAAAGTTAAATCGGGTGTTCTCTGCATTGGAGTCATTTGTGTCTTTTTTTTTTTTTTTTCTTTATTCAGTAGTGATCTGCTATCTCGTTTACAAGCATCAAAAGATTATTTTTCATAAGACAACTTATATGAGGTGATTTCCGAAAAATAGATCTACTTAGTCCACTAGTTCAATGCAGTTAATTTTCATGTCAAATGGATACTATGGACCGCTTTGCCTTATAAAGTATTGAAGCACTGTGTTTTTCTTTTTCACACAAAAACTTCTTATACGGGATGGGATCGAAAAAATAGACCTACTTAGGTCAAAATTGGTTAACTATTATATCAAAATGCTTACTGTTGGTGATTCAATTGCATCATAAAATAGTACAAATTAGATTTTCTTACTATATGAAGGCTTACTTTTCATGATAGAGATTATATGGGAGATGATTGATGATCAAAAAAAAAGGGGGCTAGAGAAAGAAATCTAGATTGTGTGTAAACCTAGAAAGAATACAAATCCAAAAGGTGTGTAAAGCTAAAAGTTGTATGCCCCCGATCGGTAAGTGTTATGCCTCCTTTACGTACCGAGCCTTCAATATCTAAGGTCACAAGTCGATTTTAATTAAAGTATGATGGGGTTTAAACACAGGTACTCTCTGACTTGATAGTCGCGCTTCCTAACTACTTGGCTATACAAAGATCTTAAATTTTTCGTAAAATTATACTAAAAGTTAAAAAACAGATTATTCAAGACGATATAAATTTATTTATGATTCATATAAAAAAAAAAAAAGATCATGATACATAAACCCCAAACTTACTCGAAAGTTTGCTAAGCTAAATATTTTCAAAAAAAAAAAAATCAATAAATTGCCAGTAGCGCAGTAGGGATAATAAGAAAATCTTTTTAAAATTTTGCAGTCAACGATCTTATCTCTCTTTCGAAAAAACTTCTAAGCATTGTTCTAAGTGCATACGTACAATAATCGGATTGCTTGGATAATAGATGCATGTACTCATATGTGTATATACATACAATACACAAAAACAATATTCATATTTGTTTATCTTCCGATTTCTACTAAAATACGTAAGTAAAGCAATTTTCTATCTTTGTTGCTTATGGGTTAACTTGCTTGTGCATAAAAGAATATAAAGCGACAACAACATCAACAACAACAAGAATAATAAAAACAAAATCGATCTGAAAAGAAAAAAAAAATGTCACATATTTATATTTCAAGATGTACTAAATCGCTGATAACAAATGCCAAAAGCAGTCGCAAACACATACGCACACACACACACACACGCAGACACACACACATAAACACATTGATTCATGGCTATATATTCAGATATGTCATTATGTACATGTTTTCTTATGTACACAATACAAACTTGTTTTCTTTCAATCTTGTTAACATGACGACATAACAGCATCAGTCAATGTCCTTAAGGTTAAAAAAAAAAAAAAGAAGAAAAAAAAAAGAAATGGAAACCAGTTAGTTTTCGAATATGGAAAAAGGAATTACGTTACATTTTCCAATGGAAAGTAAAGAGCAAGACAAAAAATGCATTTTTTCACAGTTTACTGAAAACAACACAGACAAAGTGCAATAAAAAATTGTTTGTGCGAAAAAAAATTGTATTTTTTTTTTTAAACTGGAAAGAGAGGAAAACGAATGATTGCTTAGCTAATTTAAGAAAACGTACAACGATTACGTTATTTGATTGTGTATATCTCTTCTTGTGTTATTGCGTTTGGTCTACCAAGCGTAACTGATTATACACTTTTCAGGCAGGATGAAACAAAAGTTTTAATATGGATTCGGTATATATAGTTTTTAAAACAAAACAAAAAAAAAAAAAAAGAAAGAAACTACAAAAGTTGATAAAATTCTAAAGCTACCAAAAATCCGCACAGCTTTTGCTGCTTTCCTAAGTTTTAGTTAGTTTTGGTAGACATTTAGGGAAAATTTCGAATTAGTTATTCACTGTTAGCCGAAAACAACATATTAAAAATATATATAAAATAAAATGGAAAAAACCTTAAGCTTTATATTTGATGTGTGAAACCAGCTTGGTATCGTGTATTATATATACATGAAGCTCAAGCGAAATCGTTACTTTTTAGCGAACACGAATTAATAAGAGATTGAGCCAAACAATCAAGAAAAAACTGCCCTAGTATTACTCCAGACACGACCACAAATTGTTCACTTACGTGATAACGCTCGTCCGTATGTTGGGGCGACGATCAAAACGTATTTGGAAACACTTAATTGGGATGTCTGATCCGATTCGATATATTTATTAGACATTGCCTTTTCCGGTTACCACTTGTTTCAGTTCAGGCGGCATATAATCTATCTGAGCTGCGCTTTACATCACTTGAAGATGCCAAAAAATGTGCCGATTCGTGAATAGTCTTAAACGATGAAGAGTTCTTCTGATCCGAATTTTGGTAGAAAAATGGGAAACAGCAAAGCGACTAGTGGACAATATTTTGAATAAAATGTAAGTTATTGTTCGCCTTCTATTGTTTTTAATAGAAGGCGGCGGAGACTTGTTTGTACTCCTAATGCAAATAGGCCACATTTCAGCTTCGTATTTTGATTTTTTCGATTAGGAAAATTTAAGTGAAAGCCAGCAAACAAATCATTAATTAGAGAAAATGTATTTTCTTTAAGGCCCCTCATACAATATATTATAAAATATATGATATCATATAATAACTTATGTAATATATAATACCATATAATAAATTATATAATATATAATATCATATAATAAATTATAAAATATATGATATCATATAATAAACTATATAATATATAATATCATATAATAAATTATATAATATATAATATCATATAATAAATTTACAGCATATGATTGAAGGCACGAAGTAGCTTAGACCGTATATGACTTTTGGTAATTTTTCATCAACTCTACCGCAATGGGATTTGAGCTCATGTATGCTGACTTGGTAGCGACATTTCTTATATTATTATTACAATTATAATTTATTTAGACCAATAATTATTAATGAAAAAATTCTTGAACTAAAACAATAGAGCCCGTTTGAAGAAAAATCTTTTTTCTTTTTCTTATAAATTTTTTGACGCGCGATTTAATCGTCAAAATTTTCCTATATCTCACCAATTGTTAGAATATTCGATTTATTGATATTGACGTTTGATTTTCCTCTTTTATTGTATCAATATTGTGTATATATCTCCAATTAGGGCGCCATGGCAACTCTGCTTGAGCCTCTATGTTTATACGATTTGGCTAACGTAACGTATTCCTAGTTCATCACCCGCCGTCATTTAGTAGCATTAATACTGGGATTAAATGGTTAAACGCTCAATTTCGCACAAAGGATCTTTTTTCTTTTGATAGATGTCGACCTTTTCAAAGGCCCCTAGGACTATATCGTAAGGTCATCAACAAGATGCGGTATACGGATAACTTGATAAAGACAGTTTGATCCTTTTCCAATACGATATATTGTTATCGCAACGCCCTCTATTGCAAATATTTTAAAATTTATATGACTCTTTAGGGATATTAGCATCACTTTGTACATGTTAAACACAAGTACCGATTTACATTTTTAAGGTTTCAAAGGATTGAGTTACCCTCGCTTTGTTACATTAAAGGTCCCAAATATCTAACACTAACAGTTGTCTAAATACGAGTAACTCTGAACATCCTGGCAAAGTTCCATCGAAGGTTTGCTATTTTTTTTTCTTGTCGTAATAAATTTCGCACATATTCCTAAATAGTCTTGTTATAGCAAAAGTAAATATGACTTAGATTTATATAATTATATATAATAATTACTTGAGTTAATTTTAGTTATTTTTTCACATGAAAAAACCATTTATTGATATAATATATGATATAATATATTAACTGCAAAGATGTTTGAAAGTTCTGGAGGAGCCTGATCTAGGCCCTCGTCCAATAAGTTTTGCAATTTACTGTCTTCGAATTTTCTTGACGCTCAAGGTCCTCAATAAACTTACCCATTACCGGTAGTTTCATACTTAAGGAAAACTTCTACTTTTGCTTTTTTAGAAACCCGATGAGTCCACTCTGTATGCACTACTCAAGTTTTTAATTTGTGAAAATATATCACAACACAAATTTCAAAAATCTTTAGAAAAACTTTTAGTCACCTAAATAATTAAATCTTTTCAAGTTTTTAAAAATTTTCAACTTTATTTCTTAACAATAAAAATTCTTTTACAACTTAGAAAAATACCTTATGAACGGCTTAACATTGTTCTTAAACTCAATCTGCGGAATTCCAAAAGCAAATTTCAACATTTTACTTTAACTATAGAAATTTAAAATGCAGATAAGCAAAGCAAAAAAGTTGTCACACCCATCTACTACACATCAGTCTCTGATGAAAATTTTGCAAATAGAAGAACAAATTTAATTTATACTTATCATAATTGAATTTTTTCATATACATATACATAAACATATTTCTAAGAAACAACACATACGGTTCACTCATCAATCAATCAATCCTAACTAGACATTTATATATTAAGTGTAACATGTGTTGAGCGAAAAAAAAACTAAAAAATTCATAATTCTATTAGAATGAAAGTAAAAAAGAAAAAAAAAAAAATTGTTTGATAATCTAGTTTCTTGATTTTATGATTCCGTTTGTAACAATCGGAAATTCGCTTAGAAGTCTCCTTCAATTATATTTAATCTTAAGCAGAGTCCGACTACGGTTTGATATTTTTAAAAACCATCGTAGGTCTTCCCATTGTTTAGATTATCTCTTCTTCTCCCAGACAATCCGTATCGCGACCTTAAAGGCCCATCGTACTCGCATCTGCCTCTAGCTCTCTAATTTTAGGATTTTAATAAATTCGGTCACCTTCCTAGACTCGGAACGCTTTGTTTAGTGTCATAAAATGATGGTGTCTGATTTTGCAGATTGCCTTACATTCTCACAGAATGTAATAGGACGTTCCGACTGCCTTCGAAAAAAATCTTAAGAAATTTAATATTGAATTATTAGAACTCTTGTAAGAACCCTAAATGGGAATTAGGCTTGACCCGATTTATCGATATGAACGCAAATTGAAAAATATTTCAATACATTTTAAATCTAGGACCACCTTCGACACCGTAAGTCTGTGTATTCATGAGGGGCGGGATATTCTTAATCGACATAAATCAGGGAATAATCATAATCTTCTCTTGTATATCTTTCGGTAGGTACCAGGTTCAAGTCTAAAAGTAAATACAACCAATCGATCCATAATTCTTCAGAAGAAGCAAGAACTTGTAACTCATTTTTATCAAACAATTGTGATTCATAATGGAATAAATTCAGTTCAATAAATTTCTTCTGTATGAATATGGGCGTGGTTTGTCAAAAAAGTAGAAATAAAGTTATACTTGAGATATGGTAGACAAAAATTTTCAAATTATTTTCTTGAATAAACTGCAGATTTCAAATGTATTTCGAAGAATTGTTAAAATCTTTAGGGAAAGATGGTCTCAGTCGGCCTATTCATTCATGAATAGACCGAATAAGTTTCTAGAAAAGGTTGTGAATCTTATTTTCCAAAAAAAGCAAAAACTTGTAACTTATCTTTATCAGTCAATTATGAGCTATGATGGAATTGAATACCTGGTATATAATCGAGGTTAATATGAAATTCTTATATATGAATATGTGGGCGTGGTTTGCAAAACAAATAAAATTGCACTTGAGATGTAATGGCATAAAATTTTCAAATTATTTTCTTGAATAAACTGCAGACTTCAAATTTGTTTCAAAAAATTATTAGACTCTTGTAACACTTCTAGGGAAAAATGGTCTCAATCTGAGCCTATTCTGAGAACTCTAGGAATGATGTTGCATCTCTTGGAACTCAGTTTCAAGACATGCATTGACGTCTTCATATTAAGTATGATATTCTATTTATTTACACAAAGTTAATTGGTCCAGCACTACGTTGTAAATGAATTGCCCTTATCGGCCTATTCTGTGGGAACTCAATG
>KK351107.1:667562-680547 GCA_000671755.1 Glossina brevipalpis
CTTGATTTTGCTTTCATCACCATCAGCATCGTCAGCATCATCACGATCGTCGCCGTCGTCGTCGTCGTCATCTTCTATTAAAGTTGGCTCTTCATCGTAGTTTTCACTTCTAGCCCGGGTGCAAGTTGTATTACTTTTCTGCGAAACAATATAAAAATTTGTATTTTTATATTAAAAGAAAAAAGATTTATTCGATATAAATTTAAAAACAAAACATTTAAAATACGCCTAAACAGTTTTAGTTTTCTAGCATATCTGCAACAATGAAAGAACAGCAGACGTCTTGAATTTTTATTATAGTCAGGAAGTCACTCTCTGAGTGGCAAAAATCTTTCTATGATAAAGGATATAACAAAATAAAACTATGGTTTTACTTGAACAACTCTTTGGATATCTAGTTCCTTAGAAAAAATTTGAAAAAAAATTCCGATTTTAATAGAAGCATGAAATACAACCTCTGAAAAATCAATTAAACTAAAACTTAATGCGGTTGTCTACTAAAGTTACCCAAATATTTAACATTTTAAGTTCCAACCACTTGATCAAATGATACACACACACAATTGATATACATTGAGATGAGATAACAAGTATTAAAAAAAAGTATTCCACTTAGTTGGGAAATTCCTCATGTATCCTGTATCCTTTGACCGATTTAGATCATTTTCATTAACTGTGTTTAAGAGCTTCCGGTGTTAGTGCCAAAGTTAAATCTGATATCCTGATTTTTGCAGCCAGGAGAAAGTTTACCAAAGACCTTACATAGATAGACTGACGGACAGAGATGCCTAAATCAGTACGTATATATATATATAAACTTACATCTTATTCTAATGCTTAGCTGTTCAAAAGCTCTTTAAGAGTTTAAGCTGGATTTTCGTCCAATTAGTCGTGCAATTCACTGCACGTTCAAGCTTTGGAGCCTTTACGCCGTTTTTTGTCTCATTACTATCAAAATTACCTCTTTGAACTTGTTAAACCCGAAACCGACAATTGGAATATGATTAAGCAGTATGACTATAAGCTTCTAAAAGTTTTTTTTATGAAGTGAGGCAGCAGATCTCTTCAAATCGAACAAGAAAAGTAATGATTGTCGAAAATACAATTTTGGGCGTTGCAAGATTAGCTTCTCTCCATAAATACTTATATAATAATAATAATAATACTTATAAAATAGAAAATTAGGGTTTTCGATAGAGGAAGGTCAGGTTTAGCATTTCCTCTTATAATACTTTATCATTAGTATCCAAAAATTAACGGAATACATTTAATATCATTTAATATCATAGGCATCACCATAAGACAAATGCAACTCTGTTACTCTCTTTACATTAGAAGCTTGCCATACATACGATTAGAAGGAATACGTTCGTTCAAAACACAAAATAACTGAACAGATCGGTTTGACCAGCAAGGACGGCTTCGTTTATGCCATTAATTCCAATAGAGTAAATTAAACGAAGAAACATCAATTAGAAAACGAAAAAAAACCTAAGAACGCTTTACATTTACTTTTTAGCACTCAGTTTCAAATTTAAATTTTTAACTAATTTTAAGAGAAAAGTTACGTACCAATGACAGATGGGTCAGCAAATATTTAATAAAAATCCCTTTAAAAAAATTTTTCCTTTTTTCAAGATAATTTTTTTTTTTTGTGTTTACACAATAAATTAATTACACTTTTGAAATTATACAAAAACTTTTTATTTCGAAAATGTTTCTACATTTGATGGAATATTTTATGTAATTAGCAAAATTTGTTAATGTAATGAGAAAATGTTGTATAAAGTAATAATAAAAGTACTAATAATAATAATAATAATAATAATATTACAAAAAAAAAAGATTTTATAAACATTTTCTTTGTAAATAAAATTATAATTTAATAACATGAAAACCTTACCCGATAATTTCCTTTTTATTCAGTACAAATTTCCATCATATTACGGGTTATATTGAGAAACATGAAAATTGTTTTAAATAATTTTGAATTTAAAAATGTAAAATGTACTCCTGTATATATGTAAAAAGCCGTATAATCATTTACTCTGCGGCATACAATAAGCACAAATCCTTAATTAACTAACATATAATTATTTCTCATCTCAACACGTATTCATGTTTACAGGCAATTGTACGATATATATGTGCTATACAATGAATGGATATTTTATGCGTTCAACATATTTACTTATATATGATTTTGTGCAATTTCGAAAACCAGATAATTGTGAAATAGAATGAAATAAAATGAAAAAATATTTTTCGTTAAAATTACTCTCAGAATCTTTAGTGTTTATATAATGGCTGTACGATGATTTTTTCATTCAACTGTAAATCAATGCTAAAACATAATTTCAAAACAATGTAGTCTATCATAATTTAACTCGATTAGTCCATTAGTATGTTGTATAGAATCACGAACAAAATTATAATAAATGTTATATCTGAACGCAGATATGTATCGTTTGTCCTGCCCCACTCCTCTTCCACTTATGCTTAAAAATAGAAACTACAGAGCACTTCAATTGAATTGTTGTTAATCAATATGAGAGTTGAAGTCTTTCAAGTTAATAATTATCTATTCGCCCGGTGCAGATATGACATCTGATTACCTCTACGCCTGTTGAAATTTCAAGTGAGAGGTCGATCTATATATATATATATATATATTATGTGATATATTATTTTTCCGCGGTTTTTGCCACTAGATGGTGTTGATGCCTTTTCTACTACAAAAAAAAAGATAAAACCGGTGCAAAAACATACCGAAAAATGTGTGAAGTGTACGGTGAGAATGCTGTGCGTGAACGAAGGATCCAAGAGTGGTTTGCTGAATTCATTTCCGGAAACTTTTATGTCAAAGATGCATTTTGCTCTAGTCGNCTCACCTCGTCCGAGCGTTCGTTTTACGTAACAATGAATTAAGTTAGTCTCTGATCTTGACATAAAACAGATGAAAGAGTAATAATCGAACGTCAGTTGAAAGATATCTTAAGTCACACCTCTTGAAAGCTTTGAAAAAGCAAAAAAGGAATATTAAGTAGACGCTACGCTAATCCTTTTTTATATTGTTCAAGTTGCCTTGTAAACCTAGATATCGTTATCCTCAGCCACGGGAGAGGTTAAATCCTTCATCATTACGCGGGACAAATGAAATGTTAACGGGCTACCGAACATGCGTGAACGGCGCTATTTATTTAATCGCGAATGATGGTTTTTTTTTCTCTAATCGGATCAAAGCAATCTGAAGTTATTGGTCCTTAGGTCTCTTATCCTTATACCCTTAAGAATAGATTTGATTTTTTTTATGTCGCAAAAAAGTCTCTTAATCAACGAATATTGATCACCTACTAGGGGAAAAAATGGAGCTTAATCTCTTGCTCTATAAATTTTGCATGCCATTATCTCGTACCACGTTTCTTTTCCTTGGAAATTATAACCGAAAACATTTTGAAATAAAATTCGAAACTTTTTTAATCGTATACGCATATCCAGCTATTGCTCGCAGGCTTTTCTCATTATCATTCACCCAATCTTAGATTTCTATGATAATTTTTGCAATTTAAATCATCCATCCAAACATTTTGATAAATAATTTAACACCTAAGAAAATGGTATTTAGGTTTGAGGAAAGCCCATCGTTTCAACAAACGAGACTTTTTTTGTCTTAATTGTTGGCATCTCTAGCGGACAAGAGAATATATTTTAGCTCGACATTTTTAGAAGACCTTCGTAAGTAGTTGTAATAAAATTTAAGCTCATTATAAGCTGTAGATTAATAATTAATGATAACATCTCTACATTTTCTTTTTTTTATTTTATTATTATCACTCTTTCTTCAGCCTTTTTGGCATAAATATTTTCAATCGAATTAAGGTTTCTTCAGATATAAAAAATTTTACTCTTTGCTTATATAGAAACGAAAACCATATCTATGTCTACAACTTCAAATTAACCACTTGACGATTTTTTCCTTGAAATTCCAACGTCAGTGCGTTGACGAAATGATTCGAGTTCACTATAAATGCACTAAAGGAATCTTAGATTGTTTTGAAATATACATGAGAGTATATTAAGTTGTACAAATAAATATATATCATCTATAGGACCCATAAAACTTATAGTTCTTAGAGTCGTGAATGCAATGATAAGCTTATTATAACTTCAATCTGCGATGGCAGATATAAAAGTAGAAAATGAAAAAAGAAAAGAAACGTTTTGCATATGCATTTGTGAATGTGAATGCATGTATCTTGTTGAGTTCCATTCGTTTTTCAACGGTTTTTTTTTTTTTTTTTTTTGGCCTTTTTCTTTTCTGAATATTTATAGTTGACGTTATTGCACGCTCAGGCAGCCACCATCCGCTGCATTTCAATTTGTCTCCTCCAAACCTGCCAGAAAATGAATTGTACATTCTAACACCGCCGCAACAGCTATGAATATAGTTGATATCATTTCAACGTATCAAAGCAAGCATACATGCATGCATCCATATAACAGTGAAAATAAAAAGGAAAAACAACAAATTGCAATAGCATCCATAACAAAAGCGTTAATGTGGCTTCTGTTTTATGCTTTTAAAGTAGTGACGTGTGTTTATATGTATACGACCGGCTATAATTCATTAAAACTCTTCTTTTTTTTCCAGTCGCAAGGTGTAAAAAATATGTATTTCACTTGTCACCGTAAACCTTTCGTGTAAAATTATGATTATGCCAAGTTTATGTTTAGATCGTAAATTAAGATAAACATGGAATGGAAATATTTTAGAAAAAAATTAATAAAAGTGAAATAGTTTTGCGCTTATCAATGCCATAGAATAGAATAGTTGAAGTGACAGAAAAGATTATTTTCTCATATTTTTACAAATTTTTATTCTTTTTTTTTCTTTTTTAATATTTCTCGCATATATCGTATTCGTATATCGTATATAAATTAGCTTTAAGAAATATAAAGATTAACTTTCCAAACATTTTCTAAGCAGAACTAAATTATTTTAAGAGCGAATAATTCAAATCTAATTAAAATATACTTGTTGCAAACAACTTCTAATATTCAAAATCTGCACCATCATTATCTACGATCTTTTGTCTCTTGATGGTTAGCTTAAATAAGCTCTCGCGATAGAAACCTCGAAATTTAGAGCAAAAATAATCTTCGACTCATTTTGCTCACCTCTTCAACTTTTCTGAATCACTCTTCTGATAAATATGACTGCAAGGATCTGATAGCAGTGATAATTAGAAGAAGGCAGATTTGGAGAATAATCCGTAACCGGTATAAATTCCCAGCCCAAGCTAAAAATCACCTCCTGGGTTACCAACGTATGTGAACATTCATTGCCCTCAAAACTAAAATTTTTTGCATATAATTACGCAAACCATTTTCTTAGTCTTGCATAACTTACCAAAAATAGGCCATACAAGCCAACTTAATCATTTCCATAGTTTCAGCTGCATTTTTTTGCAGTTTCAAACAGTATATGCCGGACCATGGGGAAAAGTAAAGTTTTATATGGCAAAAAAAAGTTTTAATATTTTATAATGCAAGCAAGTTTGTAATAGTAATTTGACATAAAAATTAGCCGCATTAAATTTGGACCATGTAGGTCTATATTTTCAACCACAACCTATATAAGGGTTCCTGTGAAAAGCAAACCTAAATTTAAATTTTAATATCTTATGATACAAATGAATCTCCAGCAGTAGTTTGGCATAAGAATTAAGTACACAAAATTTGGACTAAGTAGGTCTGTTTTTTTGACCTCCATCACTTATGGGAGTTCTCATAGAAAGTGAGTTTTTGTAGGGCAACATAAGGACTAGCTTTTAACACTTTATGGCAAAAATAGTAAAATAATACGAAAATATTTGCAAAAAAAATTTAATTTACTAAATTTGGACCAGCTCAGTTCACTTTTTAGACTGCCTTCCCTATGAAAACTCCCAAAAAGAGTGTGCCTTGGAAACAAGAGCTAATTTCTGATATTTTTTCACGAAAGAAAATGAAAAATTGTTTTGCCCCAAGTGATATAGACTTGTCGGACTACAATGTGTTTACCCGTGTTTTTCTTTGTGCGTCCTCTTCTGTTTCTATTGTTCATCAATAATCTTCTTAGGTCTAAAAGAAAGTCAAATATTACCTTTACTGATGACATAAAGATTTATCGGCCTCTTAATTCAGCTAGCGAAAGTAAATTATTGCAGATGTCTCTGGTGGTTTAAGGTGAACTCCTGCCGTGGAGCCTTAAACCCACGGTGCCTGATGGCAAACGGAGGGGGAAAACGCACACTCAACGTCCCGGGGATGATTAATCGCCAAATGTCAGATGGAGACATGGTAATTTTTGCAATAAGATCTTAAGGATCTATCCAGTTGACGTAAACGAAACGCAATGCCTCCGAACTTGACCATCAAGAAATTAAACCTTTCTAGGTCCACCCCTCATTCTGTCAATTATTACAAAGCCCGTCATAGAGTTGAGAATGATTCGTAGTTCATCGATTTGTAAGTTCACCTCGATCAGAAATTCTAGTCTAACTTGCATATCGTTCCTTCTTGGGTTTACCAAGCTTGGGCCTAAGGAATTTGTTGACACGCATGCCACTGAAAAACTATATGGGGCGTTGATAAGACCCTTAATCGTTTTGGGACCAAACTGCTATGTGTACTGTGAAGCTGTTCAGAAATTTTTTTTTTAAAGTTCCATTTACGTGGATTGGGTTTAGATCCTTAACGATCCTTACCACTTTACGATAATCGCCTAGAACTTACAAAGTTGCCATCTATTTTTAAAAGGCGAACCTTTTATTATAAAACTCCTAGATAAAGAAGTGCATTCCCTTATGTTGCTCAATGAAGCGAGCATTAATATCCCAATAAGTAATGCATTCTGATCAGGCTGACGCAATATCGAACCAATTATGAACTGTTTCTTGATGTTTATAGGCTTACATTTTAACGAGTACTACAATTTATATGATGATTTCTTTTTTTCACAACGAATATAAAGGATGCTAATCTAGATTAAAATGTAGCCGGACTGTACCCGGTTAATTTAGGATTTAAGTAATTCGTAATATAGTTTATTTGAAAGGATGAACAAAGATCTCTATCTCATCCATAACCATTTTTCTCACATTCACTTAGTATGATAATATTTTTCACCGATTTTTGTTTAGGAAATTTATGTTTCCAAGTAAGCCGAATTCTTTTTTAAGGACTTGAGTTAGAAGTGTCATAACATTTAATAAATAATAATTTTTTTCATAAACTTTTGTCTCAATTTACAATCTAACGATACGATGATATTTCGATCAAGATGTTCTTCTTCAAAATGAAGTTCCCGGTAAGATTTTCTTAACGTAGTTTTCATTCCTA
This sequence comes from Glossina brevipalpis, assembly GCA_000671755.1. Lineage (NCBI taxonomy): Eukaryota > Metazoa > Arthropoda > Insecta > Diptera > Glossinidae > Glossina > Glossina brevipalpis. Next base: position 674,946 of record KK351107.1, read on the forward strand.
TTTAAAAAAGGATACTCGAATATCGTTTACTTAGAGGTTTTCCGTTTTAAAGTTTGCAATAATATCGTTACTTACAGAAAAATAATAAATAAATAAAATTTAAAAAAAATATTAAAAAAAAAAATAAATAAATAAAAAATCCATAAGACTTTATCTGTTAACGTGTTTTGTCGTTTTAAGGTCAAACCGCCAACTTTTTAAGCTCAACAAATTAAATGCAATTGACAGTTGCAATTTTAGCTAAACTGTCAAACTAAATCTCAAAATGCCGTAAAAATTTACCGCAAAAACATTCACAGAAAAACAAGCGCAAAGGGGAAAAATGCAAAGAGAATGAAAGGAAAATATACTACTAAGACAATATATTGAAAACATTTTCTCTTGATGCACGCGAAACGAGCAAGGAGACGTGGAGAGACATATATATACGTGTATACGCGAATAAGAAAGAAAGAGATCCAACTAAGAAGCATTCACAGGCAAAGCCCCAACTTGAAGTGTGCAACAAAAATAATAAGAATTTTTAGTTCTTGTGAACCGATGCTGTCAAATAAAGAGAATCGAAAAACACACCAAATTTATCCCCAACTCCGAAGATGGAAGCAAAAAACAAAAAAAAAAAAAACAAGAAAATTCCTTTAAACAGAAATAATACATGTGAACTTGTTTTTATGTTGTTGTTGTTGTTGTTATTATTGGTTTGTAAAATTTTTGAGTGCACGCATTGTTATTTTCGAAAATACGAAAAAACAAAAAAAAAAACAAAAACGATAAAAAATAAAAACAATATAATGTTTGAAGTGTTATAAGTAAGAACAAAAAAACAAAAAAAAATAATTCGGTTGCACTGTGTTGTCAGTGTTGTAATTGTAAGTTTGCCAACTAATAACAACATACATACATATACACACATACAAAGCAATATTAAATATTTTGAAGAATATGGGCTGTCAATAGCTTTAGTAGAGCTTGGTGAGGATTTGAAGCGACGCTTTTCAGTGTTTTTTTTTTTTTTTTCTATTTTACCGTTGAATACTATTTTTTTTTTCTTTTTTGCTTTTCAAAATATTCATGGGAATGCATGGCACCAAGCCGATTATACACACAGTTTAATAAGTATGAGCGAACGAGCAAGCGAGCGCGTGTGTCTCATGTATATTTCTATTGAACTGTTGTGGTTGTGGCGGTTTCATCAGCAATGCGTAAATGCAACACGAAGGATTTAGAAATTTTACAAGCGTGAAATTCGATTGGATTTCATTCTGATAGAATCTTGTTATATACTTTTTATCATTTTATATATTTTTTTCACTACAAACTTTAATGTAAATTGCCTTAGAAGTTAACTAATATCTGTGTTGTTTGTTTCAATACAAGCCTCCGCCGTACCGGACACTGTCAAATCATTTCATTTTGTCCGAAAATTTAAATGAAAGAAACAAGTAGTTTGGGAAGTATAAACTACAGAAACTGTTTAGCATATTTAGCCGTCAATTATGACATCTATCTCAACTATTTGCTTGCATCCTTAACTAACAGCAATAATTATGTCAAAACAATTGACAGGCATCGTAATGAGACTGTCAGTTATGTGTAATAAAATTGATTAATTTTGGTTCCTCAAATTCCTCTATTAATGATTACTGCGTGTTTACATCAATAACACATTCAACTGAATGGATGATAAAGTGCGCGGTAGGACAACAAGAAATTCAACTGATTGGATGATGAAGTGCGTTAGGACAACAAGAAATTCATCTATCTCTTAGACAAATACTATGCTCTTGATTCCACGAAACTTCTATCAAAATATCTTTGCTCTGCTAGAGGAAAGAGTGCGAATATGCAAAAAATATAATATACGGGGGGTGACTATAAGAAAGAAAACTAAGATAATTTGATTTGATTCCCTTTGTCTGTTATAAAGCTTCTTGGAAAGCTACACTTGATCTAGATTCTATAACTTTTTCGCAGACTGATTGAGTTAATACATTAAGCCTAAGTCGCTTCAACAATTTTTTTCCCCTTCATTGCACTCAAAACATTTTCCTTACAGTGATAATTTGAAGTTCGCAAGTGCCAAAAGTTGAGCGAGACTATATTTGGTCACCTGGCATTATTTCCACTTCAAATTTCCGTTATAACAGTACGAAAGGACTTAAAAGAAGTGTTCTGTGATGGTGAACTTATTCTCCAAGACTTATACAATCACACCCGAGCGCTAATGAGATTTTTATAGCTACAAGTTGTTAAAGATCAAGATGAGTTCTTTCTCCGGCTATATTGAAAAAGCGATATCACTCTTAAGTCCGATATAAATTATTTGACGCAATATCTTCATTTAACTGTTTTTTTTACTGCAAAATTTTGTACCCTACTGAAAAGTCCGAAATAGGGGATGATATTTTAAAGATGATTTTTTAAAGTCATAACTTAAGACTGATGCTCTTCATTCCACTGATTTTTTCCTATTACACCTTTAGACAAAATGCCACAACACCATACATACAGCAGCTTTTTTGGTTTACAACGTTTTTGATCTTCACTACCTCTTCTACTGGGGACATCGCAAAATGAACCTCATCGCTGAAGAAAATTTCATGCGCAAATTTGTACCCCAAACTTTATGATTTGAGCATCCAATCACCGTAGCTTCTACCCACTACGGTTCTTGTGTTAGCTGAGTGTTGTTAGGATGCAGGTGCAATTTCAAATACACAATACGCCCTAACATTCCGTATGATAGATCCAAATGTTGTGCGAGGCGACTAATGGATAAATTTGGCTCTTCTTCCATATTTTCACTAACATGCCCAATATTTTCGGTCATGTGTACGTTTCGTTAGAGTGTGGACCCTAAAAAATCTCTTGTAGAGAAATCTCTTATAGAGATTTTTTCCAAATTTTTTCACCGTTTTGCCTATAGAGTGTAATTATGTGCGCGACTATGTCAATCATAGTCTGCCCATAATTCATGAGACCCATTTACAAAAGCATGTAGGCATCCTTGTAATAAGTTTTTCTTCTTTTGGCTCGTTTAGCATTTATTAGGCGATCCATATTGTAAAATGAATACTGAAACAAGTTTGCCAAATCCGGACCACAAATTAGATGATCGCATACTTGTTATTATCTTCTTTTAACGCATCAATCAATTATGGACGGACATATTGAATATTAGACAAATACGAAAGCGTAATATTTTAGTGAGGCGAGATTGATTATTATATTTATGTAAAAAAAAGAAAAAAATCAATGATACAAAATAGACTCGACCTAGTCTTCACTTCTCTGGGTATATAAAAATTTTTTACTCTCAGATAGATCTCACAGTTTTAAATATCTCAACTTCAAAAACAACATCATTATTGTAAAATTAAAAGTAAAAGGTAAAAACGAAAAAGCTTTTTAACTTTCAAAAATCTTATCATTGCGCTAATTGAACGTTACTAACAGAGAACTTTTTTCGTTTTGACATTAGCTATAACCAAAAGTATCCTTCAGTCATCCAATCGAGCATGTTAAACACAAGAGAAGCTTTAATAACACACTCTAAGAAGAAGGTAATAAAAGAGAAGAAATATAAAAATTTATATACATAACTGTATGCATAACTGTACTGTATACAGTACGTATGTAACGTATTTAACTGCGGAGCTGAATGTATGCTATACAACGAAGTGACGATGAATAAAAACTTTGGTTGTCAATTGAAACGAAGTCAGCTACGACGAAAGCCATTTCAGAAATATTTTCCTCTCAGATAGAAAATAAATGTTGTGATAATCACACATACATACACAATCGTGCAAACATAAGGCGCTTATGAGTCAAATGGAATTTTAACAAAAATACGCCAACTAGTGGTTGATTTTAAGATTATTTTAACAGTAGATGCTTAAGAGGTGAAAAACTTGAAGACTAAAAAAGCCCTTAAGAGCTACTATGCGTGTTTCTTCTTTTTTTTTTTTTTGTTATATTTCAGCTGTTAAAAAGCGAACAATGTTAGAAAAGAGATTAAAATGTTTGATAGAAGGAAATGTTTGCACACTCATGCACACACACACACACACAGAATACGTTATGTGAATGATTTCATTATATTGCATTTGTTGAGGAAAGTGATTTGTTTTAAATCGTTTCCTTATATAATTGTGTTGCAAATTAAATAAAATTATGATTTCTGTTCTGTCTCTCACTCTCTCTCTCTCTCTCTCTCTCTCTCTCTCTCTCTCACTCTCTTTATCCATCTATCGCTATCCATATCTCTCTCTCTCTCTTTCTCTTTTTATCTATTTCTATCTCTCTCTCTCTTTCTTTCTTTCTTTATCTATCTCTATCTCTCTGTCTCTCTCTCTCTTTTCTTTTTTTTTTTTTGAAGTTATCTTCCAATTACCATTTTATTCTTATTGCAGATTCGTTTGGTTTTTCTTCTTTATTTGTTAAATTGTCATTTGTGACTATAGTTTTATTTCCTGCTACAAAGAATTCCTTTGTGATTGTATCCCACGGCAAAAATATCAGGTTTATATATCAGGAAAGTTTCTTGTTCGTTCAGTCATTTTTATTCACTGTCATATTTTCATTTGCAAAACATTTCAAATATTTTTTTCTTATTTTTTTTTACATTCTTTTGTTATATTTTATTGCAATAAAAAAAAGAAAGAAAAAAAAAACTGCAATTCTTTCATTTGTTTTCACTTCTTTTGGTCATTTGTTTACTTATTTATGTAAAATTAAATTCCGTTCTCTGGAAAATTTCCGAGGAATTTACTAAAACCGGCTAATGATTACAGAACAAACGGTAAAAATATCCTTAGGTCTTGAAATTAAATTATTATTTTAAAACTCTTTAGCCAGGAAAAAGAAAAAGTTACAAAATCAAAGAATAAAAACGTGGCTTTGCAAAAGTTTCAATTTAAAGAAAAACATCAATTCAAACTTTTAATACAATCAATATAAAAGTGTTGTCTTCATTACTTTTCAATCGTTTTATGAAACTTTAAAATCAAAAAATCAGAAAAGGGATATCTTCTATAGGTGACGTATTATTCGTTACCTGTGTTCATAGCAACGAAATCAATTGACTTAAATAATCACATTTTATTCGTGTCCAATGCTTCAATCGACCGGGGCCACGTAAGCGTTATTTCAATCATAACTTATTATAATGACTCCAAACATACCTTTTTACTTTCATTTATATATAGTTAACACTAGAACTATGGAATGAGCCAATTTGATTCATTGGAAATTTTATTATTAGCTTTTGTGACACACGTAATAGAAACGTTCTCAAAAAATGTAAAAAAAAAGGTTTCGACGATTTTTTTTAATAATAAATCTTTCATTTCAATTCATTTGGAATTGTCTTCTTCTCCTTCTTCTTTGCAAAAAAAGCATCAATTTTCTTATAAAGGGTATCTCAAATCGGCCCTTTGCTGTGTCTGTGTTGGAAAGAACTAATTAATAGGAACGGTTAGGTCTTTCATCAGAGCAATGCTAGATCATTAACACTTTTAATGACTGCAAAAAAAATTTTGAGATAGATTGAATAAGAAGTTTACATACAACCATAATAAGGCCACTCAATATGCCCTGT